>CAUYLG010020340.1:0-160016 GCA_963573385.1 Cacajao melanocephalus
AGCCTGGGCAGTAGAACAAGAATCCTGTTCTCTCTCCCTCTTTTTCTTCCTCTTTCTTTCTCTCGTACATTCTTTTTTTTCTTTCTTTCACTCTCACTTTCTTTCCTCTCTTTTCCTTTCTTTCAAAAAAAAAAAAAAAAACCAAAAAAAAAAAAAAAAAAAAAAAAAGAAATTGTTCTTTCCACCCTTTTGGTCCAACAGGGTGCTGAAACTTTTCCATTAGTCTCCTGAACTCCCACAAAGTACTCTCACCTACCGGTACTTATCAAAATCAATGCTTCTGCAGGGAATGTTGGTAGAAATCTCCTATTCTGCCATATTGTTGACATCTATGAATATATGAGCATGTGTACAGATGTAGTTACACTCATTGTGTTAGTCTTTTTTTTTTGCCTTGTTATAAAGAAATACCCAAAACTAGATAATTTATAAAGAAAAGAGGTTTAATTGGCTCATATTTCTGTATGCTGCATAGGAAGCATAGTGCTGGGCATCTGCTCAGCTTCTGGTGAGGCTTCAGGAAGCTTACAATCATAGCAGAAGGAAAAGAGGAAACCAGCATCTCACATGGCAAGAGTGGGAGCAAGAGAGAGAGGGGAAAGATGCTACACACACACTTTTAAACAGCCAGATCTCATTTGAACTCAGTAACAAAAGGACAGCACCAAGAGGATGGCACCAAATCATTCATGAGAAAACATCCCCATGATTAAATCACTTCCCACCAGGCCCCGCCTCCAACACAGGGGATTACCATTCTATAGAGGGGACAACATCCAAACTCTATCACTCATGGACTTAGATAAAGAAATAGACCACATGTGTGTCTGGTTGCTCTGCCTATTGCCATGATTCCCAAATAACGAATCATAAGCACTAAAAAAAAAATTCTCTTTTCCTGAGCAGCCACTTCTCTTCCTGGTCTGAGTACCATGCTTCAGGTTTGGAGCATATGACTTACCCAGTGATACTTAAAAAAAACAAAGTGGTTCTCAAAGTCAAGTCCCCAGACAAAATGCAGCAGCAGCATCACATGAGTACTTTTTAGAAAAAATAACTTCTCAGACTGTAACCTAGACTAACTGAATCAGAAATTCTGGGGTTGGGGTCCAGTAATCTGTGTATTAACAAATATTCCAGGTATTCTAATGCATGCTAGACTTTTAAATTCACTGTTCTAAGATATGAGGGAAAAGTTGTACCAGAAGCTTCTAAAAACTATCCCTAACGCCATGGCTTCTGAGCAACCACGCCCTCCAGATTCACAGGCTTGCTATCAGCAGCAGCCCCTGTGTCAGTACTTGTCAGCACCAATCTACCTCAAGCTTCAAGGGCAATAGTAAACCTTCAATAAAAAAATTACCCTTTCTAGTCTATACCTTTTGCAGTGACCATATTCATGCTGGTAAACACTGTTTTAATACTAAAAGACAAAGTTTCTCATTTTTATGAAAACCCAGTTATACTTCAGCAAAGACCTTTTTGAAAATGGTTTAAAATTTGTTAGCAAGCCAATTCCCGTTATTAATATACTTCATGTGCCATAAACATAAAATACATATATGTTTCAGAAGATGAATATTATAATTATCTAGGTATAAACTATCACTATAAGAGCAGGTCATTTCATTTTCCAGCCACTGCTGCTGGAAAAGGAAACATCAATAGTGGCTCTTTGGGGAAGATGTGGGAAAGTAATGAGTCTCCTTCTAGGACTTGGGGCAGGAAGTTTGCATCTTGTTTTTCTAGGACTTCAGAAAATAAATTCTTCTGGAGACTTCAAAGTCTGTATGAATATGTGAACGTAGTATATATCTGAAAGATGATAAGCTTATCCTACCAAGATGTTATTTAATTGTTATTCTGGTTATCATCCGGATTGATCAAATTTTGAATGTAAAGAATTGCCTTTTTCTCATTTTAAATGTTAAAACTCGTCGCAGTGGGAAGTACTATAAACTCTGTTTAATGTGCTTCCTTTACAACTTAAGCATCATTTTTGTCATATTAAAATCCATTTCTTTTTAGTAAGATAAAATTAAAAAGAACTCCAGCCGAATATAATTAAAAACTTGGACTATATATCTTCCAAGGAACCATGTGATTTCTGCCCTGTGGGGAGTCCTATATGCTTCCCTACTGTGGCTAAGTTCATAAGTGCAGTTGAAAGGATCCGTGCTGATTATAATTACATTCTAAATTAGCCAATATTAGCACTGTGCCAAATAATTCACATAGCATGGTTTCCATGTTAGACAATCAATTATAGTTCAGATGAATCCATGCAAAAATCTATAGTTTTTACTTAGAATCACAGTTTTTGTAATTTAACATATTATTACAGCAGAGCCTTCCAAAGGTCAAGTAGAACAACGGAGGGCAATTTCCAGTTTGTAAATGTTCCTTCATTGTCACAAGAGGGTGACTATATCCATGTGCTTGATAGGATGAAAATTCTAATTTATTTTGACATTCACCTTACAGCACACTTAAAGTCGACAGCAGTTTTATCTAAAAACCCATTGAAAATTAAAACAATTTTAGCATGAAGATCTGTGCCTCTTTTTGAATTTTCTGTATTAACCACCTTATTGGGAGATTGCAAAACTATAGAAGAAACACCACAGAGAGACTACACCAGGTAACTGAGTGCCCGCCTGGTGGCCTAGTAGAGAGAGTTTTGTATTTTTTCAAACTTGAGAACCTAGTAGTTCTTGCTGCCCCCAGGAACTCTATCTATTGCAATGGCACAATGAGCTCATTCCAGAAAATTCTATAGTTTTTCTTCTCCATACCAATGCATTAGACCTGAAGAAACACCTAATATTTTTCTTTTCTTTTCTTTTCTTTTTGAGACGGAGTCTCACTCTGTCACCAGGCTGGAGTGCAGGGGCGTTACTTTGGCTCATTACAACCTCCGCCTCCCAGGTTCAAGCAATTCTTCTGCCTCAGGTTCCCGAGTAGCTGGGATTACAGGCATGCACCACCACACACAGCTAATTTTTGTATTTTTAGTAGAGACGGGGTTTCATCATGTTGGCCAGGATGGTCTAGATCTTTTGACCTCATGATCCTCTCACCTTGGTCTCCCAAAGTGCTTGGATTACAGGGGTGAGCCACTGTACTCAGCCTATTTTTCTTTTAATATGTACAATATGTCTCAGGGTACCAAACTAATAAGTTAAATTTAGTTCCTAAATTTCTTAATTCAGTAAAAAAGAAAAGCAAACATTTTTTCAAGCATATTGAATCTTTTTATACACTATCATGTAATAGTAACATTGACAAGTTTTCTCCAAAATTTCAAAATTCACAATCATCAGAATCATCACATTATTGAGTAACCTGAAAAGATACCCCCACCGAAACTATATATCCACAACAAAGATGACACAAAAACAATATGGATGATTAAGAAAAGTAATTGGACTGTGCAAGCTGATCCTTGTAATGTCAGAAAGGGTGTCCTAAATAAGATTTTAAACATTAAATTGAAATTACATACACACAGATGCCCTATTCTCATGCTTTAATATTTAAACATCAAAACCTCTCCTTGGAATTAAGGCATCATCTGGGAAAGCTCCTGTTAAACACCTACTTCCATGGGGTTAAGAGAATAAGTATTATCTCCTAACACATTAGCTGGTGTTTTCTTTTGTAATGTCTGAGAACCAGATTAATACATAAAAAGACAAGTGTAAAAAACTGTAGATATTGGGGAGGAAGAATGATCAAGACCACGAGGCCCAATTTGAGAGAGAGAAGCTCAAAGGGATTCTTCACCAGAAGATGAGAATAGCACAAAGTCAGAGGGCATTGTCAGAGAAAAGAGAGGAAGGCAATTTCCCTTTAAAGGCAATGTGCTATAAAGGATGAGAGCATGGGTGCCAGGGCCAGACTGCCCCAGTTCAAATCTCACCTCCACCACTTAATAGATGAAGGAACAAGAGTAAATCTCTTAACCCCTCTGTCCCTGTTTATTTCTTCTATAAAATGGGAATCACAGCAGCCTTCTGCAAACACACAGTGGGTTGTTGGGGAAATCAAATTTTTAAAGCCTTAGATCAATACTTGACATGTGATAGCAACCACAGAAGTGTTTGCTCTTATTATTACATGAAGTTGTTCCTGTATTAAAATCAAGGATATATTTTCTAAACCTACTATACAGGTGAAAAGGAAAGAGCCCATTGCTATATTTGGCTTTATTGCTGCTGCCAGTTTTTGAGTGTTTGGGTAGCAGCAGCATCTTGGTTATGTTAACTCCAGCATACTGGTGAAAGAAGTGCACCACATGGAAAGCTGGTTGGGCTGAGTTTACCTGAGTAGCTTCGGTAAACACTTCTACTGTCTGCTATTCTCTGGAAGCGCCCCTACTGTATTGTAGAAAAAAGTTGCCAAGGCAGCTTGAGAAAGTTGATGTGCCTCCCTCAGCACAAAGATCCTAGCAGGGAGTAATCTGGGTACAAAGTGGCATTAATTCAGCTCATTAACTGCTCAGAATTACTAACTAAGCTATCTTCAACTCCTGGTTCATCTCTTTTGTGTTGTGTTTTTATGATTGTTGCTTTTTCAGGAATTTATATTTGGAATTTAATAAAAGTCTAAAATGCTTAAGAAATATTTCAGTAAGTTCTAGAGACCTATATGACATTGGGTCTGTATTTAACAATCCAGTACTGTGCACTCAAAAACCAGCTGAGAGAGAAGATCTCATATTAAGCCTTCTTACCACAATAAACAAAAAATTTTTTTAAAAGTTCAAGAAAATACAATGTTTGTAAGTTGTAGATATATACTAAATAATAAATATGTAAAACAAATATACAATAATTATGAAGGGCTTTCCCTTCGTTCTACTTAAAGAGCTTAGAATTCTGCCTTTTAAGGACAAATGGGGATATCCTCAGCAAACTAACACAGGATCAGAAAACCAAATACCGAATGTTCCTACTTCTAAGTGGGAGTTAAATGATGAGAACACATGGATCATAGAAAGGAACAACACAAACTGGGGCCTAGCAGAGGGTGAAGGGTGGGAGGAGGGCAAAGATCAAGAAAAATAACTAATGGACACTAGGCTTAATACCTGGGTGATTAAAGAATCTGTGCAACAAATCCCCATGACACACATTTACCTGTATAACAAACCTGCACATCCTGCACATGTACCCCAGAACTTAAAATTTAAAAGAAGAAGAACAAATGGAGAAGAAATGAGTTATCCATAGCTGTGAAACACAAACAGAAAATGGTATCATATATAAAACATACAACTGGGGAAAGCAGATCATTTTTTATAATGTGTAATTCACTGAATCCATTTATTTATATTTACTCAATGTTTATTGAGTGTCTTTTGTGTGTTGGGTGCTGTCACAGGCACTGGTGATACAGCCATGAACAGAACAGACAGACCCCTGCCTGCAGTGGCTCATACTCCAGGGATTATATCTACCTGCGTTTTGGGGATAGAGGGCTGGAGGTTGGAACACAAGAAACAAAATAAGTAAAATGCCTAACACAATAGATGATAATATCTACATAGTTAATATTAAATCTGCAAGGGGAAAAGGGAGAACCAAGAGTTTTAAGGAACAGGAGGAAGTTGCAGTTTTCAATAGGAGGAAATAAAGTAGGCCATAGCAAGAAAGTGACATTTTGCAGACTGCAGAAGATGGGGGAGAAAGCCACGGAGATATCCAGGAGGTGATCAGTCCAGGCAGAGGGCACTGCAAATGCATGCATCCTGAAACCGTGCAGGCCTGGGGTCAGGAGGTGATGTCCCTAGAGCAGAGTAAAGAAGGCATTGTGTATTCAGGGATGAGGTCACAGAATACTGGGGGAGCCTTGTCATGTAGGGCCTAAAATGCCACTGTACAGATATCACCTTTACTCTGAAGGAGGTGAGAAGCCAGCAAAGAGATATAAGAGAGAAAGATAATTGCTGGACTGATGTTCCTGGGTGAAGAGAGTGAGGCCAGGGTACAGTGGCAGAGACAGAAGCAGAAAGAGTTCACCCACAGTTAAAGGATGAAAGGCAATGTGTATGATACCACTGCTGGCAGGTGGATAAACGAGATGATGTGAAATGGTGGAAATTCTCTTCTGACTGCTTTTATTTTCTTAATAAAATAATAAGCACAGTCACCAATAAAAATAGATATGCATAAAAATACCCAATAATTTACACATTTACACGTATTTTCTAGTAACTTCTATATTTATTGGAGAAAACTTGAAAGCTAAAGTTCAACATCAGAAATACAATCTAATAAAGTTAACCTGCCAAAAATCCAATTATGATACTGAAAAAGCTAATAGTAAGGCAGCCCCCTACAGAGGAAGGACAGATGAAGAGACATTCTGGGAAATTTGCAAACAGTAACAAGCATATGTGATGAGGATAGCATACACTTACATCTCATCCAGCACAATGGTGCTGTGTGTTCAGTCATCTCATTATTATTTCTGAGGTCTCACTATGAAGCAGAACATAGGATATTGGCTTTAGCTACACAAGATAAAAACAGTAGTGTTTATATGCAATCATTTTTATCAAACAAAACAATTAAATGCTAATTGTTTAATCGGGTTCCTCTTCACATGGAATAATTATAGAGAAAATACAGTAGAAATAATTCACAATGTGAGAAGTCCACCATGGCCTGTTGCCTCGTGGTCCCCAGCCTTGTGTGAAAGTGTAATGAGTACATCCACAACCCTACTGCAGAGAGGCATGTCCTCCGCGTACATGCAGACAAATTCTTCCAACTTCCTTTTGCAACACAGCACTTACTGGGGCTTAGTTCTTTCAGGAAGAGGCATTTCCAACCCTCATATCAGCTTAATCAGTATGAATGTGGTTTTGTTTTCTCCCTCATTTATTTCTTATTTCTTGCAAATAAGATAGAAAAGTAGAGCCTGCTTTTTTTTTCTCAAAGCCCTATATATTAGTCATATGCATCTTTAAGGTTCACCTGCAGTCATTTTCTTGTCAGCCTATAATTAGGACTCACTTACCATCCTCCAAAGGTCCTGAAACACTGCTTCCCCACTCCTGTGTTGTCAAATAGCTCGTGTAGCCCTACACGGGAGCTACACTAACCAGTACTTTTTTAAAGTAACTTTATATGGAGCAGGAGTGTCCCCATGTATTACCAGGGATCTTCAAATATGATTACCTACTGTAATTATTTTATTGCTACTGCAATAAACTATATCAGTTTTCACTTGTGATCTATATAAGTTATGAACTATGCAAGTTTACACTGTGTATGAGCTAACATAATTCTTGAATGTTTGCCTCAGAATTGGCCAAGCCATTGTAACAGAAAATATGGAAATGGCAATTAGATCATTAAATTAGTTATTATAATTTACTTGCCACATACTTGTGATTTATATTTATATCACAGTGTTGTACTTTTTAAAGTAACTTTGTATTTTAATACATATTTCATTAACTTCCCCCATGTCTGCCACCATCATATATAATTAAATCAAACTGTAAAATATCTGGTCATCATCATTTCATTTATGGCTGTCCAGTTCATCCTCAAAAGATAAAATTATTAAAGAGTTTTCTGCTAGACTCCACAAAAATGGGATTTGAAAATAGATAATTAGATACCCAAATGAGTCATGGTGATTATTTCAATTTTTCTTTACTCATTAATGAAGCGAAATAATCACATTCTCGGCTTTCTCCATACGATCAGAAACATTTCTAGGCCAATAGCAAATTTCTTAAACAGTATTTGGGTCTATTAAGGACAGAACTTTGGAATTTTTAAGGTCAGAATCAATGAACACATGAAGACAGAATAGAGTCAAAAGCTTATTTCGGCAGTTTCAATCTGTCGGTCTTTTAGAGATGACATATTTTAGAACACCAAACACACATTTGTGCCAGCAGAGATTTTTAATTAGCTTCCGGCTTAACAGCAATAATGGAAGGAGCAGAACTTGGGTCACCACTTAGTGTGTTTGGCTCCTTTGAAAACGGACTTTTGTTCTCTTTTGAGCCATGGCATTGACTGCCCTGTATCTCTCCATAGGAGTTTTGCAGAGTGACAAATCAGCTGTGGCACAAACAGTTTTTAATTAACAGTGACAGGATATTGATGGGGGTAACAATTGCTTGATAAAGGCCAAAGGAAAGTTTCAGGGCCATGAACTTTCCATTACATTCAGAAGTGATTATTCTCTCAAGATTTTAGCTTCATCATTACCTTTTTGTCACAAATATTGGAAAATCCCTTTTTAAAAAAATGTTACTGTCGGAGCTCAGTTGGAGGAAATGAATGAAAGGTCACTGATCAATGATCATTCTTACAATGAATCAGCTCTTCTACTTCTAGCTAAATTTTATAAAATTCATTAATTACAAAGTAGTGAAATAACCAGTAACTGGTTATCCCCTCCACACAAAGGGTTTTTTGACCCCACAAAGATAGTATCATAAAGAAATGTAAATCAAAACCACAATAGGATACCAGCTTATTCCCCCCAACAAAGGTGGTATCATGTTCTGAATTCTTCTGCCTAGATTTTTTTCCTATTCTGACACTAATCTTTATTTTTTTATTTTTACGTTTTTTATTATGATAAATTTCAGCTGGGCACGGGGGGGTGTACATCACGCCTGTAATCCCAGCACTTTGGGAGGCCGAGGCAGGTGGATCACGAGGTCAGGAGATTAAGATCATCCTGGCCAGCATGGTGAAACCCTGTCTCCACTAAAAATACAAACATTAGCTGGGTGTGGCATCATGCACCTGTAATCCCAGCTACTCGGGAGGCTGAAGCAGGAGAATGGCTTGAACCCAGAAGGTGAAGACTGCAGTGAGCCAAGCATGCCACTGCACTCCAGCCTGGTAACAGAGCGAGACGCTGTCTCAAAAAATTTAAAAAACAAACAAAGAAAAAAGAAAAATTTCAAACATACATATGTAGACAAAAGAGTATTTAATATAATGAATTGCCATATACCCATTGCTGATCTCCAAAGGATTTTCTTTTTTTTTTCTTTTCTCTTCGTCTTTTATTTTAAGTTCCAGGATACATGTAAAGGATGTGCAGGTTTGTTCCTTAGGTAAATGTGTGCCATGGTGATTTGCTGCACAGATCAACCCATCACCTAGGTATTAAGTCCAGCATCCATTAGCTATTCTTCCTGATGCTCTGCCTCCTCCCATCCCTGCCCCAGGCCTGAGTGTGTATTGTTCTCCCCTCTGTGTCCACATGTTCTTATCTATCAGCTTCCACTTCTAAGTAAGAACATGTGATGTCTGGTTTTCTATTCCTCCATTAGTTGCTGAGGATAACGGCTTTCAGCTCCATCCATGTCTCCACAAAGGACATGATCTCATTCTTTTTTATGGCTGCATAGTATTCCACGGTGTATGTATACCACATTTTCTTTATCCAGTTGATCACTGATGGGCATTTGGGTTGATTCCATGTCTGTTTATTGTGAATAGTGCTGCAATGAACATACATGTGCATGTATCTTTATAAAATAATTATTTATATTCCTTTGGTTATATACACAGTAATGGGATTGCTGGGTCAGATGGTATTTCTGCCTCTAGATCTTTGAGGAATTCCCACATTGTCTTCCACAATGGTTGAACTAATTTACACTCCCACTAACAGTATAAAAGCATTCCTATTTTTTCACAACCTCACCAGCATCTGTTGTTTCTTGACTTTTTAATAATCACCATTCTGAATGGCATGAGATGGTATCTTATTGTGGTTTTCATTTGCATTCCTCCAATGATCAGTGATGTTGAGCTTTTCCTTATATGTTTTTGGCCACATGAATGTCTTCTTTTGAGAAGTATCTGACACTACTCTTTAAATAGTCAACGCTAATATTGAAAATAATAGGTAAACAATTTCCTAGTTTCCCCAAGTAACTAGATTGCTTAAGGTCCCTTAAAGTCAGCTACTCCAAAAGTAAGCCATTTCACAAACCCCAGAGGGAGTGTCAGTTTGACTTCCCAAATGCCCTTTATTGAATATTACAAATCCATACAGGAAATATTTAATTCCTGCTTTTTTAGATAATTTTTGTCAGAAGAATGAATATATTTAAGAATTCATTCCCAATTTTACAAAGAAAGATCAGTCCATCCTAAGTTGTTATAAAAGTAACCTTTACTCCAGAAATACAGCCTAGAATAGTAGCTCTGCAACTGTGCTTCATGCACTCAGATTCTGAATTGACTACAACTCAGGAGGAGGCATGGAACAAGGAAATCAGTGTGGTTAAACTTCAGAAACCTCCCTGTCTTGCTTTACCCGAGGAACTTCACAGGCTCCAGTCAAAGCATTTAGCAAATGGTTCCTATAGGTACACTCCGGTCAGAATGAATATCTTCTCTATATAATGGTGTGAGCCCACGGGTGCTTACCAGCCTATCATCAGCCTTACATTAATCCACTTGCATTGATTTTGTGTACTGAGCACGAGGTTCTAAGTAAAGTTAGTGAAAACTGTTCATTGATAAAAAGTTTTAGAACTATGTGTATATAAGATGAAAGGTATCCATTTTGACCTGCCACAAATGAGCGGTTCAGCACCCAGTGAAAAGTTAATAAACGGCACATAGTATATAATGAATTTCTTCCCATTAATTCATTAATAAAACCTCAGCAGCAGAAGGCACTTTAAATACTAACTAGTTCAACTATCCCTATGATACCTGAATCTCCTCCACACCATCCCAGCTAAGAAACAACGAAGCTTAGAGACAATTTTAGAAGTGGAGGCATCCCAGGGATAAGGGCTAGCAAAGGAAAATGTAGGAGCAGGTCTCGCATGTTTGAAGAATAGCAAAAAAGGCCAGGTTACCAGAGTGGAGTGTTGGGATAGAAGGAATAGAAGATACAGTTGGAGGCAACCAGCAAGAGTTGGGGGGTGAGCCAATATGTAAGCCTTTGTAGGTCACAGGAAAGGTAGAATTGTTATTCTGAATGAGATGGAAGGAGGCTTGGAGCAAATGAGTAACATAGACTGACATCTTTTAAAAGGATCATCTGGCTGCTGTGTTGAGGACAGACTGAAGAGAGGACAAGGTCAGAGCAGGAAACCTGTGAGGAGGGTATTTCAATAATCCAGGCAAAGGATGGAGGACTAGACCCAGAGCATTAGCAAAGGAGATAGCGAGTGTAGCTAGATTCTTAGTACAGCCAATAGAATTTCCTGATGGGCAAAATGTAGTCCCTGAAGGAAAGAAAAGAATGAATCCAAAAGTTTGTCCCAAACAACTGGGAAAGTTGCCATTTACTGAGCTGAGGGAGATTAAGGAAGGAACAGGCTTACTGAGGTTATAACAAGAGTTCCATTTTGAACAAATTTAGTTTCAGATACCAAAAATAGAATGTAGGCCAAGTACAGTGGCCTCCACCCAGGGCTTTGGAAAGCTGAGATGGGAGGATCACTTGAGGTCAGGAATTCAAGATCAGCCTGGGCAACGTAGCAAGGGCCCTGTGTCTACAAAAAATACATATATATATCTTTTTAAAAGGAGTAGAACATGCAATCTGGCACTCAGAGGAGATGTCAGGTTTGAAATTTCAATTCAGAATCATCCATATATAGACAGTATTTAAAGCCATGAGACTAATGAGATTAGCTTGAGAATGGCATCTCGGAAAAGAAGTACAAAGATTGAGGCCTGGGAACTCCACCAGCTAGAAGTGAGAGAAATGAGGGAAAACAAGCAAAGGAGACTGAGAAAGAGTGGCCCAAAAGTCGGGAGGTAAACCAGTGTTTGACGCCAAACGAAGACCATGTTTCAGGGAGTAAGGAATGATCATCTGTGAAAAATGCTGCCCTAGCTAAAGAGTTGAGAATCTAGCACGGGAGGTAGCAATGCAGACGTCATGTGGGGATTCACCACAGCAATGGTGGTGGCAGCACTGATAACCTGATAGAGGAAGAAAAAAAAATGGAAAGACTAGATATAGATGACCTTTTCAAGATTTGCTGTAAAGGAAGTTTATCTCATTTTATAATGACAAGTTTGCAAATAGGTGGAATGAGATCCATTTGGCTGTTGAGGAAACAGAAGCTCTAAACAAGTAAGCTAACATTCTAAGATCATGGAGCCAGTCTTCAGAAGTGATAGAAAAGTGAAGCCTTCCACCATATCACAAATACCTAGTTTTAGCATCTCCCTTTCCATTAAATCAAAACTGGGCTTGCGAAATTATTCTAAAACATAATGTGAACTTCAACCTCATTCATCTCTCCTTCGTCTTGTACTTGTGGTGTTGTTTAGAACTTCACTTTTTTTTTTTTTTGAGATGGAGTCTAGCTCTGTTGCCCAGGCTGAAATGCAGTGGTATGATCTCGACTCACTGCAGCCTCCGCCTCCCAGGTTCAAATAACTCTCCTATCTCAGCTCCCAAGTAGCTGAGATTACAGGGACGTGCCACCACACCTGGCTAATTTTTATATTTTTAGTAAAGATGGGGTTTCACCATGTAGGCCAGGCTGGCCTCAAACTCCTGACTTCAGGTGATCCACCCACCTCAGCCTCCCAAAGTGCTGGGATTATATGTGTGAGTCACTGCACCTGGCCAGAACTTTACTTTTGTCCTAATCAATTTTCATTCATTTAGAGCCACTGCATTATTCCTGATTGTAAACTTTTGGAATCCTGATTCTGTTGTTATACATTTGCTACTTTTCCTATTCTATGTAATCCAAATAAGAGAAATAGATGTAATTTTTTTTATTTTATACAATGATTAAAAGATTTATACTTCATCTAATTTTTTCTTAATCAATATGTAAATGTCTGGAGCTTTCCCATCTGACTAACCTAAAATTCTTACATGGTTATTTAAGTCTCATTCTTACCTGGACAACACTTAAGAATTCTAGGTCTCTCCATACATCATAAAATTTTACTTAGAAAATTTCACTCAGAAATTTTACTTAGAAAATTTTAAGTGCAGGCATTACTATCTATCATCCTTTCTATTTTAAAAAAAAGAGAAGAAAAGTTGTTTTTCTTCATATTTCTAGAAATATACAATTTTTGAGTTGCATTCCTTCCTCATAGCCACATAACAAAACATCCCTCCAGGAATCTGAGTCAATTGATCCGCATGGAGTCGGTGGGAAAGTGTATGCCAAGAACAAAGATTTGGTATTGAGTAATATCAAACTGTTTATTCTACCCATAATTAGAAATGGAAATCTTTGTTTTCTGAAACTCTTTCAGATAAATGATAGTAAAAATCTTCCTCAGCATGGGCTGCGTGTATCCCCCACCCCCTAACCCATACACTGATCTACAAGAGCAGAAATATATGCATGGAGTTTATCGAAAACATTTGTAGCAGAGTTTTGACATGCTCAGGACTCCTCTAATTTTCTACCAAAATGATTCAATTAGTCAAACATTAAGAGAAAAACATGCAACTTGAGGTAAAGCCTGAGAAACTTGATAGCCTGGCTGCTAGAGATGGAGTGCCTTTGGAGGCATCACCTCCTATGCACAGCCCTGATGAAGTTTCAGATCTCCACCAGACAGACTGACACAGAAAGCTAGGCCCTTGCCATAGGATCAACAGTTTACACTCACTGAAGAGCCCAGAGAGTCTATAGGCCCCTCTGCACACTTTAAAGGCTCTCAGCCCATCAGCCTTTCAAGAAACAGAGAATCTCTTATGTTATTAATATCTGAGAGACACTAGCAGGACCTGTGGAGTTGGTTAGGTAAGTGACATTTACTTAGCTCTACTGACAATGCTGGCATATCTGTGTGTATGTGGACAGGGTGAACAATGAAAAATGATGTATAATCAATAAAAAATAAAAATAATAAAAAATAAAATGTATAATCAAGGGTTTGGGGAAAAAATGATACTATTACTGTGAACAATCAGGAACATGTGAGTAGTTTTGAAGTAGATTTAATGAAAAAAAAATTCATTCATTTCATAGAGAAAAAGAGGATAAATTCTCTGATTTTATTTAAAAAAAAAAAGCAAGAAAGAGATCTCTTACTCAAGCAACTTATTATATATAAGAAGATACTACATTAAATATCAAACCGGACTGCCATGATAGAGAAACAATTTGTGAATTTTTTTAAAAAAGGAACTTGGAAGAAAATGGAATTTCAGAAATAAAAATTCAATAGAGTCAGTGGAAAAATGAAATGCACACTGATGAAAACTCAATTAAGTATTTAGAACATAAACTTGAAAGTTTTTATGTAACAGAGAATACATAAAAATGAAACATTTTGATTAAAAAATAAGATGTATTAAGCTTTGTCATATTTAATGTAATATCCAAATAATAGTAGTTTTATACAAAACTAATATAGAAAACAACTGCATAACTCTCATATATCAAAGAAGCAATTAACAAAGAAATAAGATTCCCCTCAGTGAAAGAAAGACACGATGTTCCAGATTTAAACGTTTTGCCAAGTATAAAGAAAGAAAAAAGTAAAGAAGAGGAGAAAAAGAAATAGATAAACACCTGGACCAGTCCTGATAAACTGGTCTAATAACAGAGACAAAGACAGGATCAAGCATTCAATGGTAGGAACAGACAGTAACAAAGGAAAGATTCATCAAAGTTCTCACATGAAACTCTACAAAACAGTGGTATCATCTTTCCAGTCCTTTTAGAAATCCTATACTCAACCATATCAGTCCTCTGAGAAAACCAAAGATAATACTTGTTTAACTTGTAGTGAATCATATAATACAGCACACACTTAGCATTACTTCAAGAAAAAAATAACCTGAGTAAATATAAACTACTCTACCTCCCTTTCCCCCTCTCCCTCTCTGTTTCTCTCTTGGTCAGTGCACTCAATATCACAACAAGTCAATGATTATAACACTACTTGCATACATATGAAGTGCAATTTCAGCCAGAATCTTAATGCAAATGGGACAAGAAGACAAAAACACATTTTACAAACTGTTAATAATAACCATCCGAAAAAATAAATATGTGAGAAAGTAGAAAAATTAAACAAAAAAATACATGGGAATTAACCTTGTAAATAATAAAACATGATAATTTGAGATATATAGATTTAAACAAATAGGATAGTGGATGAGAAAAGAAATTATAGAAATACATACAAGCACAAGAAGAAACAGTATCTGTTAAATCACGCAATTCAAAATGGTAGGGAAATGATTGATTATACAATAAATGCAACTGGAACAATCATGTACTCACTGTGAAGAGAAAAAACTGAAAATCTGTACCTCACTCTACATATAAAAACAAGTGCCAAAAAATTTTAAGCTCGAAATATTCTAATCTATAAAATAAATAAAGGAATAAATAGAAAACAGATTAATAACATTAGTACAATGAACAACTAAATCTTACCCCTGGCCAGGCTCAAATTCTTAGAAGTAGGCAGAAAATATGTAATAATCATCAAAATTAAACAATAGTGTTGATTCAGTCCCATACAAAGTCCAAACAGCATATTTTTAGAGTAATTGACAAGTTGATTCTAAAATACATCTAGGAGATAAAACGTGGAAAGCTATCCAAACACAATAGATAAGGAAGTAGGATGGGAACTGGTTTTTAATTTTCAAAACATGACATAAAGATGTAAAAATTTTTTAATTCTAAAGTCAGAGCAGCATTTAGCAAATAGATCAACAAAACATACTAGAAATCTAGGAAAAGACCAAGGTTTAATATAAACTTAGTGTATGATAAAAGTACCATTTCATTTTACCTCAACAGTGTAATAATTCAATAAATGATATTGAAACAATTCACTGCCCATTAGGGAAAAGATAAGTTACATCACAACTTTATGCCAAACACAAAAAATTATTCCAAATAGTTTGAAAAGCTAACCCATAAAAATGGCATAAGAAAATAGATAATATGTTCAATATCTTGTTCTACAGTATCTGTGTTATAAAAATTATTTTAATCAGTGCACAAAGTATGAAGCCATAAAGAAGAAAAAACTTATTTTGATTGCATACATTTAAAAACTTAGGTGTAACAAAGGCACCATAAGCAAAGTTAAGACACAAGCAAAAGCATAAAAGAAAATATTTATATGTAAGACAAAAAAACTCAGAATAGCAAAAGAGCTACTATTAATTACCAAAGGAAATAAACAATGAAATAATAAGCAAAGAATATAGGTAAATTTAAAAAATGAAAATACAAATTATTATTAAATTTTCAAAAAGCTGCTCAATCTTACTAGTAGTAAAATCCAAACAGGAAACAATACAATGCAGTTTGCATAGAGTTTTAAAAATTCATTATAGCAAGTATCAACAGCAGCATGGAGCAATGTAAATGCATATATACTGTCTTTGGAAGTACAAAATATATTCTTATTTTGGGCCAAGTGGCTTGATAACAGCTATCAAATTTTGAATGCACAAACCTTTCTGTCTTAAAAATTCCACATCTAAGAATCTAACTAACAGAACTACTGGCATAGTAAGCCACAATTTATCTAGAATATCTTTAAAATGATATGTAAACAGAGATATCTAAGCATCTATTAGTAGGGGAGCAATTACTTAAATAAATAAATTGGAGACATCTGTGCAAAAGAATGAAACCTTAAAAGTAATTAATTTACCTATGTGTGTTCCACTTTGCAAAGATGGCCTTTAAAAGTTAGGTTAAAATGCAAGCTATAGTACAAAATGAAATAAAACAACCCATATATCCAAAAATGTGCAAATATTTATTTGTACAAATATATATTCTATATATGAACACTGAGGTCTACAATTAATACAGATTTTAGAAATACTATAAAATTATTGAGGGCAAATTGTTACGAGTGTATGATCAATATCATTGTGGGAGCAAACACATGACATGAACTGTCATGTTTGCACATGTGCTGTTGAAACATTTAAATTACATTTTTAAATAAAACACAAATTCCTGTTTTAAAATGAAACACGAATTCCTGACCTACTTCTCAATGAGCTTTATGATGAAGATAAAAATGGGTGTAATATTTCTCTGCAATATTGTCTCGAGTGCTATAAAATTTAGAGTATTGCTATTATTCCTTTAGCATAATATATTTATTAAATCCTTTAAAAAATAAATTTAAAATGAAACTAAATGCTACATAAATAGAAGACAGTGTAATCAGAACAGATGATTATTTCTGCCCACTCTGTTGAAGTAGTGTTAGCATACAGGATTTGTAAGAACTAATAACCCCAGTGTCATAACATAGTTCTTTGGCTTTCATCCATGTATTTTCAGCCAATGAAACAATGATAGTTTGTTAAACACTGCAAAAACTATTATACTAGTCATAGTAAATTCTCAATTCCTTTTTTACTACTTACTGAACTCTTTTAAAAAGGCTTTAATTTCATGTTACATTTCACTTCTAAATTTATCATTCCAAAAAGGGCCATCCACTAATTTCACTTTTAGCTACATCTCAGATTTCTTGGAAATTCATGTGAATTTTATAAAAACTAATATATAACTATGTTCTATATTTAATAATACATATATACACATAGTATACAAATTATATACATATATTCCCACATACACATACATATATCCCTAAACAAACATACAAGATATTCAACTTTTGTGCTTGCTGCAGTTCAGAAGAAACCAACATGCTTTAGTAATATGCTCTTGAAATTGGTTTTTATTGAAAGCATAAAATAAAATGTAAGAAATCAATACTAAAACAGATTGCATAACTCGATGGCACAGTGCATCTTGTCATATGTATTTATACATTCAGAGAATAACCAGTTATCCTGTTGGAACTCCTATTAGTGCTTAGACCCTACAGTAGAGTCTTTTTAAGTCATTTTACTTTCTTGTACTTTAATTTGACAAGATAGAATATTAGAGAAACAGCTACAAGTAGTATAGCAATCATATTATAATTTTGAAATTATCATACAAAATTTTACTCTATTTAAGGCAATAATAAAAACAAGTAGCAATTTTCTGTTTGCATGACAATTATTATCAAGAGAATAGCTCCTCAGATGGGAAATGCTTTGATATTCCTCAGAACAATTTTGTAAGTTCTAGTTTTATTAATTGATCATTATTCCTACCATTTTTCTAATTTCTTAAAGAAGTTTTGTAAAGAATGCCTTAAATTTCTTACATGAGATCCTAGAAATTAAATACAAAAGTTAGTGAAACATTTTTTAAAACAAAATTGTATCATTTTTATTCAACTTGTATAAATATGTTTCCTATACTTCAGTATCTCAGAGCAGTTATCATTTTTAAGGTCATTATAATGTTATGGTCATATTAATATGATTATTAATAGGATTCCAGAGGAGAAACTAATAAGGATTTTTAGTGCTTCAACCTCTAGAAGGCTTCTATAAATATGAAAGATTCTCATTTTTTTTGTATGGTTTAACAATGAGAGAGGAGAAAGTACTAGATGGCCAACTAAGGTCATCTTCCTCCTAGATTTATGTGGCAGCCAAGAAGCAACCAAAATAACTTTCCCCAGGAATAGAAATGTACGACCATTATTTGTGGTCTAGCACTGCCTTAGGAAAGCGATGTTCTACTTTGTTAAACACTGAAAGTGAAGCATTTTTAATCCCCTGCCAATTCTAGCACTCAGATATCCTATTAAAATGCACTATAATGAATAGTATTTAAAATATCATCCAAATGCATCCAGATATCCAAGGAGTCTAAAATAATTTAAATATTGAGACAGATTATAACCAGCCTTCAGGGAAACTTATCAAGACTAAAAGAAATAGGCACTTATCAAAAGCTTGGGGTTCCAGATGTCTGACAGAGTTGAATAACCAACCACTTCTAAGTTCCCTAATTGAGGGTGGAGTGGGGGAGATGAACATAAGTCTGAAGCTTTGAATATGTGAAGTCAAATTTTTGGCTTTATTTAATCTAATTCTCTGGATGTACTTTCCTTTGGGGACTAGAACTAGCTATATTCTAGGAAAGAGTCTTAATCCTTGGAAGTCTCGCTCTGGAAAATCTATTATATGCATCAGTATCATCACTGGATGTATTAGTCCATTCCCACATTGCTATAAAGATATACCCAGTGCTGGGTAATTTATGAAGAAAAGGCTTAATTGACTCACAGTTCTACGTGGCTGGGGAGGCCTCAGGAAACTAACAATCATGGTAGAAGGCGAAAGGGAAGCAAAGGCACATCTACATGGCAGCAGGCGAAAGAACCTACAAGAAAAGGGGGAAGCGCCCTTTACAAAACCATCAGATCTTGTCAGAAGTCACTCATTATCATGAGAACAGCATGGGAGAAACCGCCCCTGTGATCCAATCACCTCCCATGAGGTCCCTCCCATGACATGTGGGGATTATGAGAATTACAATTCAAGATGAGATTTAGGTGGGGACACAGAGCCAAACCATATCACTGGCTTTTGTGTTACATTTCCATGAGTCATTCAATTTACATCTGAGAGGCCCAAGTCCCTCAATTATAAAATAAGAGATTATCCACAGCACAGTTTGAAGTAGGATAGACTCTAGACATGCCCAAACCAAGTCATTGTATTGGAGCAGAGATCAGTGAAACTTTAAGCAGGTGAAAACTCTCATGAATAATCACCAGGTCAGGTACAAGAAGGAAATTACTGGGGTCACTCTGCAGACGCAAGCCCCAGGAAGGCAAGAAACATATTACTGTTTAATATTTTGTGGGAATTTCAGTCACTGGGAGAGCTCAACCCAGGAGCTCATTTTTCTTTCACTGAGGCCTCTAAGTCAAGAAAACTTGCAAGAAGAACTTTAAGGAATTATCAAGTCAAACAAAGGGCTAAACATTTATGCCCTAGGTGCACTGCAGGCTGAATCACCATAAGTACACTTCCCAAACTGGCTTTCTGTTTTTATTCTAGACAGACTAGTAGAACAGGCATACCCTTTGATTTCTCTGAAAGACCAGAGTCAGCAATCAATTAATGAAGGGGATGTCTTTTTGCTAGGTTTTCTTGGATCAAGAGGCAGATTGTTGTTGTACTATTTTAGTAATCAAGGTAAAAGTCCTATATTACTCTTTAAAATGGGCCTATCCAATAGAGGTACAACTAAAAATGCCTATCAGGAATGACTCTCGTCCAAGCCAGCTTTTGTTTGCCTTGTATAACTCCAGAAGTAGAGGAAAGCCACACTTCAAGATGAAACTTTCAGATGCAATAAAATCAATATAGACCAAAGCAAGGTAGGCATATGAGAGACCACCGAATGTAGAAATATTGCCAGAAAACTTGCACAAACCCTCTGGCACCAGTCTTCTATATTAAGTCAATTCTTATATTTCATGTTGTTTACGTGCTAGAAAGTCACCATGAACACTTAAGCAAATACTGAATTATTGCTCATGAGGAAAGACAGGGTTAGACTCCTTGAGCCTCAGGTATTTATTAAGAAATCCAGCATTCCCTGATTATTTTCCAAATTCAATTCAAAGTCTTTATGAGATGGATTTACCTTACTGTTAAAATTTAGGTCTTGCTTATTTGTACTTCCTGCCATTCCAAATATTGTTGATAAAGTTTTCCCAAAAATCTAATGTTTATTTTATGTCATAAAACATAGCTTCTTAACATGGTTTTGCACAGAAATGGAATCACACTCAAATTCAAAGAATAGCACTGTGCTAGAAGTTCTACTCATAAATTTCACAATCATCCTAAATAGAATAATTATCCTATGAGTCTAAGAGTTCCAAAGAAATATTCGCTGTATTGATATTAGAAAAGAGAGAAAACCTACAAGAAGAAATATGATAAATGCCTTTGGTATCAAATAAAGAGAAAAAGCACCCCTAACCCTCTCTCCTAGCAATGTGGACCCTCACAAGGGCTAGCTTTGCTGCAGCTATACTTCTTTACCGCCATTTTCTCAAACACTATTCAATAGTGTAATTTTTACTCATATTCTCACATACCTGTGAGCTAAACATTGAGAACATTTGGACACAAAGAAATGAATGAGACACTGGGGCCTCCTTGGTGGAGAGTGGCAGGAGGGTGAAGAGTGAAAACCAATAGAGGTACTATGCTCATTGCCTGGGTGACAAAATAATCTGTACACCAAAACCCCTGTGACATGTAATTTACCTGTATAGCAAACCTGCACGTGTACCCCAGAACCTAAAATTGTTTTAATGTCATTTATTTAAGAAAAGATAAACAAAATTGTTTAAAATGATTATATTAAAACACAAAAGTATCAAAAGAGAAACTGAAAGGTTAGAAACGAATGAAAAATTTTGAAAGCTAAGCATAAAACATGAAGAAAATCAAAGAAATCTGGATGATTCAAATACCTTTAAAATAAGAAAGATCTAAAATATTTAGAAAATTAAAGTAAGAACATAAAAACAAGTACAGTACATTTTAAAAAAGAAGTGGAAGAGGCTTGAAATAAAAAATAACTAAACACTTATAGAAGAAATTAAAAATAAGAAATATTAAAGGACCACATGAAATAAGTAGATAATAAAAAGCAGTAAGATATAGAAAAAGTACTAGAAAAAATGTCTAAGTAATAGCAGATTATATATCAAAAAATGTGAATATACAGCAGCATAAATGAAAAAAACAAACAAACATGTTTTTTCAAGTTGCAGACTAACTGGAGTAATCTTTTGTTTGTTTGTTTGTTTTTGTTTTTGAGATGGAGCCTTGCTCTATTGCTCAGGCTGGAGTGCTGTGGCACAATCTCAGCTCACTGCAACCTCTGCCTCCTCCCGGGTCCTGGTTCAAGCAATTATTCTACGTCAGCCTCCCAAGTAGCTGGGATTACAGGCATGAGCCACCATGCCCAGCTAATGTTTGTATTTTTTAGCAGGGACGGGCTTTCATCATGTTGGCCAGTCTGGTCTTGAACTCCTGACCTCGTGATCCACCCACCTCGGCCTCCCAAAGTGTTGGGATTACAGGCATGAGCCACTGCGCCCAGCCAGTAATCTTTCTTTTTACAGATATCTTTACTGGGTTGAGTCTTCTAACCAATGAACAGAGTACATCCCTGTATCTTATATCTTCTTTACTTTAACTTATCAGCATTTTGTGTTTTCAGCATACAAATCCTGTGTATGCTTTTTAGAGTTACACTTAAATATTTCATTTTGAGCTACTGTAATTTTTTAAGCTTTGGTTTTAATATGTTCATTGCTATTATAGAGGAATGCAACTGATTTTTAAAACTGTTTTATTGACACACAAGAGTTGTACATATTTTGAGGGTACAAGTGAAATTTTGATACATGCATACAATGTGTAATGATCAAATCAGGGTAACTGAGATATCCATCACTTCAAACATTTTTTTGTTCTCTACATCGGGAATATTCCAATTCCTCTCTTATGGCTACTTGAACTACATGATACATTATTCTCAACTATAGTCATCCTATTTTACTATTGAACTCTACATCTTATTCCTTCTAGCTAACTGTATTTTTATAACTATTAACTAATCTCTCTTCATCCCCTCTATCCCCTACCTTTCCCAGCTTCTAGTAATCACCAATCAACTCTCCACCTCCATGAGACCCACATTTTAACTCCCACATATGACTGAGAACATGCAGTATTTGTCTTTCCATGTCTGGTTTATTTTGCTTAACATAATGACCTCCAGTTCTGTGTTGATGAAAATGACAAGATTTCATTATTTTTGTGGCTGGATAATATGCCATTATATACACATACACCACATTTCCTTTATCCATCTGTTGACAGACATTTAAACTGATTCCAAATCTTGGCTATTGTAAATAGCTAAATAGTAAAGAGACACATTGCAAATGTCTCTTTGATAAACTGATTTCCTTTCTTCTGGGTGTATGGGGTTGCTGGATCATATGGTATTTCTATTTTTGCTTTCTGAAGAAACCTCCATATTGTTTTCCATAGGGGCTGTACTAATTTACATTCCACAAACAGTATACAAGTGTTCCTCCTCCTCTGCATCCTCATCAACATCCATTATTTTTTCTTTTTGATGAAAGTAATTTTAATGAAGGTGAGATGGTATCTCATTGTGGTTCTGATTTGCACTTCCCTTATGATTAATGACGTTGAGCATTTTTTCGTATACCCATTGGCAATTGGTATGTCTTTCAAGAAATGTCTATTCAGGTCTTTGTCCATTTTTAATCTTTTAATAAAATGAAATAAAGGGATATGACTGAAGAATGGAAAAAACTCATGCTCATAAAAACACGTAAGTTGGATGTGTGCTCATGGAATTCACCTGAGTTCAGACAGCCTCCTTCTTCAGCATAGAATCCTCGCAGAAGACTCCTAGAGCAGAATGCAGGCAAAGCCTTCATCTCCCTCCCTCGCCCTGGGCACACAATCCAGCCACCAAACACTCCTGTGCACTAAGACAGTACATCCCACAGGAAAATCTTGGGCCAAGCAGTAAGCAAACACACAACATGCCCCTACACAGTACAGAGGACACCAAACAAAATTATCCATGGAAATGAACAGTACTAACAAGCCAGCACTGTGAAATTTTCACATGAAACTACTGAGGACTTGAGATGTTCACAGTGATTATTCAAACTCTCATGAGTTTTCATACATGATCATATTTTTTAAAGTTTGTATCAAACAGCATCATGTTATTAAAGTAAGAATATAAAATTATTTTGTTTCAATAACATTTATCAGGAGAATTCCAGATGAAATTAATTTCTATTAAAGGAAATCACTATTCCATAGCACCTCAAATTCAGAGAACTTTTAAGGTCGTTGTACAAATGCACACACACAGACACAAACACACACACCACTCCTAAGCAAACCTACTGTGTGAGCAAGAAAATAAAGATATCAGGCCATAGAGTGGATGAAATGAAGCACAAAACTCAAGAAGCAGATTGTGCATATAACAAGACAGCTGGTATTTCCCTTTTTAGTCCTTTCCATACACAATTTAAATATTCCCACCAATTCATGAATACATACACATTCAAGATTAAAGCATAATATGTGACATATTACTCAACTACCTACATGCATTTGAATTTAAGATTTAATAATATCCTTTGCTCGTTAGGACACACTGGCATTGGCTTAGCTAAAAAAAAAATAACTTTCCCAATGACTATATGGTTCTTTGTAATTATCCTATTTAGAAGACTTAATAAAGAGCTAAAATGATTATCTTTTTTCCCCATTGAACAAATACACAGGAGGAAAAAATGCAGAGGACCATTCTAAATGTAAGGCCCTTCTCTCACTCAGAAAGAGATTTAACCCTTCAGCAACTACTCTTTATTGTGACTGCTTATTGACTGACTTCTTCAATTTTTCCCACTCAAAGGGAAGCTCTCTTTGATCTGAAATTCGATTTTTCCATTTTCCATTTTTACTTTCCCTTATATATGCATTAGTATGAGAGGCAGTACCTTGAAGTGGAATGCATGTGTGATTTACAGTGATACCCAAACTTGAAGAACTTCTCTGTCTGTTGCTGTAAAACACTGGTTGGGTCATCTAACCCCTCAGATTCAGGTCCTACTCACATATGGTAATAATATTATAAATCTCACAGCATTATTTTTCAAACATTTAATATACATGAAATCTATGTGTTTTTATATTTTCAATATTATATTGATAAATGGAGGGGGGAAATTTTACATTTTTATTGTTTTGTGGAATATATTGAATACAACATGTTTGTCCAATCTTCTAGTTCATGATTTCATAGTAAAAAGATACATATACAATGACAACTATAGAGAGGCAACTACAACTATTCTGAAGTGGATGAAGAATACACAATTAAGATTTTAGTGGTTGCTGGTCAGCCAGGTGTTTCAGAGGCTGGTAAGGACATACACAGAGGGGGAAAAGTGGGATATTATACCAGTTCTGTAACTTTAAACAAGCAAGCTGCTTTCTTCATTTGTCCTTGATATTATATCCTTTCTTACCTATAAACAATAAAATTATTGGAGTGAAGTCAATGCTGTTATAACAAGATGATAATTCCCTGCCTTTATATTTATCAAAGCTTCATTCAAGAGCCTTTCAAAAAACACCCTTGATTTTCCAATAAAATTCAATTTGTTGACTTAAGTATTTCAAAATGGAACTTCAGAGATGATTTTAAGAAATCAAAAGCTCTATTTTTGAGACATGATTATTTGAAAAGTCTGAACCATTGAGTACACACTGGTTTTCAAATTTGATTGCTGGTTCCTTTAAAAAATATAAATTCCCTGGGATAAAAAAGTATTCCTGCATGGGTTCACTTTGAAGACAGATCTTTTCAATATCATATTCTCAAAATGGCAAATTCATCTTTTAGCTGATCTAAAGAATTCAAAGGAAGTTAACATATGCTTTTTTCAAGATCATAAATGTTTCTTTTTCACACAACGATCAGAAGAAAATCCTGATTGCCAAAAATACTTTTAAAAATCTACTATATGTAGAGATTGTAGGGAAAGAAAAGGTCAAAGTTATGAAATTTTCGACAAGATAAAATAGATGAAAGAATATGCTTTAGATTCATAGTAGTTGTGGTCACCATGTAAACATTAAGTACCCAAATTAAATGTCATCAGACTCATAGGTCACCTTTCACTTTAGATAGTTGCACTTCTTTTGTAGGATTCATAAAAGAAAGCCAACACCTTAAAAGGTTCCTTGGTCTGAATGATTCTTCAGAGGAAAATACCTAAGAAGAGGTGTACTTTTTCAGGACAGATAACCAAATCTATAAAGATAAGGCAGAACCAACAGATGTATTTGTGGAAGTGGATTTCTAAGCTCCAAAAGGCAAATTCTCTTCTAACAAGAGTTACTGTTACAAAACATGGGTTACCTGGGTGTAAACTCATTTGCTCCTGATTTAAACAAACAAACAAAAAGACGCTAAAAAATCACGTAAAGGCAACTGGGATAATCAGAATACTCACTGATGCTTGGTGACATTGAGGAATCATTGTTATATTAGGGAATCATTGCTAAGTTTTAGGCATAATGATTGTATAGTGGTTTTATTTTTTTTAATAAGATGATTTCCTTTAGAGATACACATTGAAATATTTATAAAAGAAATGCTATCGTGTCTGGGATTTCCCTCCAAGTAGTTCCCCAGGTAAGGAACGCTGATAATTATTGAAGCTGAGTGACTGGACATAAAAGCTGACCATGACATGATCTCTAATTGTATAGATATCAGGAAGTTTTAACAATAAAAAATGTTGTTTATAAATATTTTCCCTTCTCTAACATTTTTATCTGTGACAACATTATTTTTTAATTTGAAAATCTTAAATATATTCAACGACATCAATCTTTAAAGTTCTAGACAAGGATAATCACTAATATATTCTTCTTCACACGGCAGCTTACCATTCCTAGTAGGTAACTGCAAGAAAGCATTCATGCCAGGTGCAGTGACTCACACCTGTAATCCCAGCACTTTGGGAGGCCAAGGAGGGTGGATCACGAGGTCAAGAGATCAAGACCATCCCCTGGCCAACACTGTGAAATCTTGTCTCTATTAAAAATACCAAAATTTGCCGGGCATGGTGGCACATGCCTGTAGTCCCAGCTACTCAGGAGGCTGAGGCAGAAGAATCACTTGAACCCAGGAGGCAGAGGTTGCAGTGAGCCATTATCGTGCCACTGCATTCCAGCGTGGTGACAAAGTGAGACTCCATCCAAAAGAAAGAAAAAAGAAAGAAGGAAGGAAGGAAGGAAGGAAGGAAGGAAGGAAGGAAGGAAGGAAGGAAGGAAAGAAGGAAGGAAGGAAGGAAGGAAGGAAGGAAGGAAGAGCATTCACATTGCTTTCACCTTTAAAAATTAGCATAATATTGTCATGCCATCTACAATATGAATACTTGCAAGTATACAGTATAATATACCATGTTTGCCACACTATACTTCAAATACTATGAATCACAACAAATTGAATTTAAAGTATTTACATATGAATATAGATATATTCTATGATCTCCAAAAATATCTAAACATATTCTTGTATAAATGAATGCAAAGAGACAAAATGGCTTGTGACAAAATTCCATCCAAAACTCATTAACCATAAACTCTCATCCTTGAACTTCACTTTACCTTTTCATTTCATCATCTACTAGGGTACTGCTTTTAAAAGAAACAATAGTATTACCAAGAACTTTCTACAAGGGTCTTATTTTATTTTCTGAGTCAACTTTGATGCTCCGTTTGGCAATTGACTCCATTTATTTTCCTATAAACAGTAAAAAAAAAAAAAATGAAAACAGGACTAGGACAGCTGTCGCTTTACTCCTGTGAAGGGACTGGTCTTTTACAAAAACTGGTCACTGGGGAATGTGATACAAATGTGAGCATATTGGAAAGAGTGAGCTGGAACCACATGAATAGGAAAGTTGTTTCAGTCATTTTAAGGCTGTCTCAGTTCTTTTTTCCTCATAGTCAAATTCTGATCTGCATCTAGCCACCCGCTGCTGATCCTGTGTTTCTGTTTTCCTTCATAACCATTTGCTTCTTATCTTGGGGTAACTATATTTAAAATTAAAGCTAGCTCAGCATGTTAACTCATGCCTGTAATCCTAGCACTTCTGGAGGCTGAGGTAGGTGGATCGCTTGAGCCCAGGAGTTTGAGACCAGCCTGGGCAACATGGTGAAACCCTGTCTGTACAAAAAATTCAAAAATTAGCCCAGTGTGATGGCGAGCACCTGTAGTTCTAGCTACTCAGGAGGCTGAGGTGGAAGGATCACCTGAGCCCAGGAGGTCGAGCCTGCAGTGAGCTGTGATTGTGCCATTGTACTCCAGCCCAAGTAACTGAGTGAGATGCTGTCTCAAAAAATAAATAAATAAATAAAATTAAAGCTTGATGTTAAGCAATAAATAAGATAAAAGATGATAAGGAAAATTAAGGGAGTAACTGAAATTTAATATAGTCTATATGGTACCCATCTACATAAGAACTTTGAAATCATAAATACCATCAAGTCATTTCAAGACATGCAATTTTTTTCATACTTTTCTCTAATTTAATTAAGGGCCCTCTATTTTATACACTTGAATTCTGCCAGTGGGGAAAATCCTAGTGGGTACCATTGCACATTGAAATATTAAATGAAAATCAAGTAAGAGGCCAGTCTTAAAGTTGAACTGAAAACTGCAATATTTCATTAACATTTTTCATAATTATATGGTACAATTATACTTCCTCATTTCAGACAGATTAACTCATTATGCAGTTCTTGCATTTATGAATGAGAGAAGGAAACTCATCCTTCATTTAGCTCATCACCTGCTCTATTTTGCATGTAACATAGCCTACAGAATTGTATGTGTTATTTTCATTTCTCCCCATGCTGCAAGCAACCACAGGAAACAAACTGTTGGGATTCATCGTGTAATCAATATCTTGTACATCAAAACCTCAGCATCTCTCTATGTAGCCATAGAACATTTAATCACTGTCACCAGCCCTGTGTAATTCTAGAGTGTACAGTGCACTCCTCAATAAATATTTTATGCTTCTCTTTAGAGGTTTATTTCTATTACCCCTAAAATACCTGGGAAGTAGTCCTTTTATTGTTCTCTCCTTTTGCAAACCCTGGTAGTAGCCATTACTTGTGTTTATCTTCTACCTTAGAATGAATTTGATTTTGTGATTCTTGTTTTAACATATCAATATATGAACATTTTTTATTTTGCCCCATACCTGTTTCCAAAGTACCCCACAGTGGTTTTGTCTTGCAAAAATTGTTTGAATAATGTCTGAATTATTAATAACACCTCAGAGGAGTTCCCATAATGATTTTGTTGTTTAAGCGTGTCTTGTCACACTCATTTTTAAAGGTATAGTAACGAATATGGAAAGAACAAATCTGATCCTTTCCCAGACGTTTTCCTAAATGCTTATCAAACTTCAGCAAACAAATAAACCTGAAACCACACAAAGTAAAGGTAAGATTAATTCTAACTTGCTCTTTGATTTTAAATAATGCAACAGTAACCAAAACAAACAACTTTTTTTTTTACTAAAAATTTGCTTGCTAGGACCAGAGACCTGTGAATGAGGTAGCACGTGATTAACAATTACTGCTGTAATTCAAAGCAACTCCTAGCTACCTGTGATTCACTTTGAATTTTTTCTTTACACAAAGAAAAAAACACAAAATTGTTGGATTTTATTTCTTGATTTTTAAAAAATCCACATGATTATTTTATCTGACAATTATTTGAAGATAAATAAACTAAAATGATGATGTCCCTGGATTCTGTTCTCTTTTTATGCACCCATTTGCCTTGCACTAAATAGCAGGAGGAAACACAAAGCATCTGACTCATTAAGCTGAAAACATATTGTCCATACAGCAGAATAGGATGGTAATTTACTATACACGGCCAGGAAAGACACACTTTACAACATAGATTTGCAGCTTTTCACCTGGAAGCTTCACAGCAAAGGCAATCTGGCTTTACTTTGTTTCCCTTCAAATCCAAGACAGCAATATCTACTTTGTTACAAAACAGAGCAGGCAATATTTTATATTGCCATAGTCAATTATGTGAGGCTATGTAACCTTTTCCAGTTATTATAGTCTTCAAATCTTTCTGTGCTAATGTTGCCAACAATACAGAAGCAGCTTCAAAGCATCTTTGCAGTGTTCGAAAGAGAAGACAGCTGGCACTGCTTAGACACTAAGCTGAGATGACCAGATTTCTAATTTATAAAACTAGGGCAGCACACGTCAGGGGAACATCGGCGGCGGTTTTGTGAAGGTGCATCTCCAGCCATTTCCTTTGTCAGATAAAGATTTGTTTACTAAAAAAAAAATAAAAAGTAAAATTTCTAAAATATTTTGCTGAGAGAAGGCAAAAAAAATCTTTGATTAAAAAGAATGCCACAAGATTAAATATTCAAATTAAAAGCAATGTGGTGCTCCAATGCATAGATTTGAGAAAATTCTACTATCAAGGCAGATAGAGAAGGCTGTGAATTCATCAGTCTTGCCTTCAAAACCCATTAGACCTTGGATGTAACAAAACACTTACCACAGGAAGGAAACAATACAAATGTAAAAATCATTTGTATGATTGTCGGTAACTACTTACAATTGTCGGTAACTACTTACAACTCTCGGGTTACTCTGTCAATTAGGCTGCACCTGATGTATCTTATGAAATATCATACAACTCCCTAGAGCAATAGAATATTAATCTCTGAAAGGAGGAGGTGCATAATTTAGGCTGAAGTGTGAAAACCACAGGCATGAACCATGGTGGGGAAGGAGGTGGGCAACTGCACTATGGGCAATTCAGAACATATTCAGTTTATGATATATAACAATTCACCCTCTTTTCTAGATTGTCTCATTAATTTTTCACTATGTATATAGACCCCCACTTTTTTTTTAACTTTTAAATTCAAGGGTACAAGTGCAGGATTGTTACATAGGTAGACTTGTGCCATGGAAGTTTATTGTACAGATTATGTCACCACCCAGGTATTAAGCCTAGTACCTATTAGTTATTTTTCCTGACCCTCTCTCTCCTCCCTCCCTCCACCCTCCAACAGACTCCAGTGTGTGTTGTTTCACTCCACATGTCCATGTGTTCTCATCATTTAACTTCCACTTATAAGTAAGAATATGTGGTATTTGGTTTTCTGTTTCTGCATTAGTTTGCTAAGGATAAGCCTCTAGTTCCAACCATGTTCCCAAAAAAGACACGATCTTGTTCTTTTTTATGACTGCACAGTATCCCATGGTGTATATGTACCACGTTTTCTTGATCCAGTCTATCACTGACGGGCATGTAGGTTGATTCCATATCTTTGCTGCTGTGAATAGTGCTACAGTGAACATGCATGTGCATGTGTCTTTGCAATAAAATTATTTACATTCTTTTGGGTATGTACTCAGTAAGGGGATTGCTGGATTAAATGGTAGTTCGTCTTTAGGTCTTTGAGGTCACCACACTGCTTTCTACAATGGTTGAACTGATTTACACTCCCACCAACAGTGTATAACTGTTCCTTTTTGCAACCTCACCGCATCTGTTATTTTTTTACTTTTTAATAATGGCCATTCTGACTGGTGTGAGATAGTATCTCATTGTGGTTTTGAGTTTCATTTCTCTAATGATCATAAATTCCTATTTTCAAACACAGTGCCATCTAATACTGTCTTTGATTTTCACAACTTGGGAGAATGTTAAGTAGATGCCAACATTCTTTGAGATTTGACCATTTCAAAGAGGAAACCTTGCTTCCAAGAATTTGTATGACTTGTCTGAGGTCACAGAAAAAAAAAAAAAAAACAGAATTGGGCCCAGAATTTTCATCCTCTAACCGTTAAGCCAATGTTCTTAACTGCTTACAAGTAAATGTGGGGAAGAAGAAATATTAGCATTACCAATCTACAATTCTATAGGGCATCATATTTCACATTTTCCCACAGGAAAGCAGAGGAAAATGCTGCTGAATTGTGTATGAATTAGATAGAGTGGAGCTTTCATAGCATGACTTTGAGCTGTTTAAGCCATATTGCTTTATTCTTGCAGACACACTACTAACAACTTATATAACAATTCCCTAGGTCTTTAGAAAAAAGGAAAATGCAAAATATTCATCATGAACCACTCTAAAAACTCTGAGTTAAATGGAAATGCCTAACGCGGTTGTGTTTAAGCTCTGTGATATATTAATGTTCAAAGGCCTAATTGAGGAAATAAATCTCAAACATAAGATAGATTCACAATGGGGGACCAAAACAGATAAAATTTTATTTAGTCCTCACTATTAAGGTTTTTGCAAAATATAATGAAATAACCAAGAAGAAATCACGGCCTGAGAGTGAGAGACTTTCAGTTATACAGTGATGGAGACACCTTCCTTAAGAGGATCCTCACACTTTCATTTTTGTTTTTGCACAAAGCTGGTGGAAGGGGCCTCGGCTAACACATCAAGGTTTCTCTAATGGATTGTTCTTTTGACAATACTACTATCATTCCGTGAATGTTAAACAACAGAAATATGAATATTACGTTGAAACCGGTTGTGGTTTTACCTACAAATTTCCAGCATCACCTAGAAACAAAAACAACTCTCAATTTGCTAACAATTGAGTATCTTAGAGTTCCCTTTGTTCTTCTGTCTTACATTTTTGCAGTCTTCAATGAAATGGTATATCTTTCAAGCAAAAACTGATCCCAACTTCTATGATATGTAATATGAAAGGATAATTCATCTACAATAATATATCAACAAATGAAAACATAATAGCAATTCTCCCTGAGTAGGAGAACAACTCCTAGCAAGCCCCTTAATGTGAAAATCATCATATCTTATAATCCAATCTACTAAAAATATAAACTTCACCAGTGTATTCATCAGGGTTCTCCAGAAGGACAGAACTAATAGGATAGAGATATATATACAAAGAGGAGTTTATTAAACAGTATTAACTCACATGGTCACAAGGTCCCACAATAGACCCTCTACAAGCTGAGGAGCAAGGAAACCAGTCTGAGCCACAAAGCTGAAGAACTTGGAGTCTGATGTTCAAGGGCAGGAAGCATCCAGCACAGGAGAAAGATGTAGGCTGGGAGCCTAAGCCAGTTGAGCCTTTTCATATATTTCTGCCTGCTTTATATTCTAGCTGTGATGGCAGCTGATTAGATGGTACCTACCCAGATTAAGGGTGGGTCTGCCTGTCCCAACCCACTGACTCAAATGTTAATCTCCTTTGGCAACCCACTCACAAACACAACCAGGATCAATATTTTGCATCCTTCAATCCAATCAAGTTGACACTCAGTATTAACTATCACACCTGGCTATGAACTCTGATCATACAGGTTGGTTCTGCTCATCTGCTCACCTGCTTGGTCAATACTCTCCTCTTCCTTCTTCATTGCTCCATGGATGTCCCCCTGAATTTGAGTTCTTAATTCCATGTGGAAATGTTTTAAGATCAGTTGGGATTCATCAGTTTACATTAGAATTTGGTGACATAAATGTCTGAGGATCTGTGAGATATCCAGGAACTCAACACAATTATAACTGGTATGCTATGGTCAGTCTATAGGATGTGAACATTTTCACTTACTCCACAAATGAACTTAGATTCTTCTTTGAATGCTGGTGGTAACAAACTGAATCAAGCAACTAGCTAGAATGACATCAGAGGGAACTGTCAGATTTTTTAATCCCATGCCCTTCTGATATCACTTTTCTGATACTCACATTTTTATCCCATCCCACCAGATTTCTAATATCCACAGTTTTATCAGTCTCCATTTCTTCATCTGAGCATTCCAAGACTTTCTGAAGCAGCAATTACAACTGCTTTAGAGACTTCAGCATTTATGCATTAATGCAAATAAATGCAGAGAGAAGACACCAAATTCCTTCTTTAATTTTGACCTTACTAATGTTTATTTCCTGGAATTTAAGGATCTTGAAGTATAATTTTTATTATACCTACTGTATCTCTTAATGCCTCACATTCAGTAGATTGCACTTTACTTCATTCTCCAAAACCCACCTGGTTCTGGGTCTCAAAAAGTATTTTCTCTCAAGGTAATTACTTCCGCTATGGACTAGGGAAGTCAACTCTGCAACTTGAAAAGCTGAGAATTTCTTTCTCTTTGTATTTCTGTGGTAACACTATTCAGTGAGCAGTAAATACAAAAAGAATTCATAGCTACCAGAATGAAAAAATATAAAGGGTGGTGGGAAATACTGATTAAAAAAAATAGTGAAGAGTCGGTAAGATTGTGCCTTCACATCATTGCATATCCTGCCTTAAAACATCCTTTGTTAAACAATCACAGTCTATGACACTAGAAAGCCATATATCACTAAAGAAGCTTAAAGTATTTATTTAAATGTCAGATGAGTCACGTGACCCAAGCTGCCTAACAGGAAGTCTCACTGTCTTCACGAGATCCTCCTCCCTGCACATGGCACGTGCCCCCATGTACAATATGCTTGAAAAGCACAAGGTCTTACTTAGTCTGATGAGAGCTCAGTCCTGTGTCCAAGCAGGTACTCAATAAGTTCAACGCTGCTGTTGCTTCTCTTTTCCACACTGTGCATGCTGCAAGTGATCCTACACCATCTGATGTATGATGCTTGGGACCTGTCTTTTTTGGTCCAGGTCCCAAGACAAGACACAACAGAAGATTCAAGTTGAATGTTGAGACAGCAGTTTATTTTATTTCATACTCTCACAGTCAGCTAGCAGTCCTCACACACAGCCACTGTGCTACGGTAGCTGAAATGAGAGAACTTTCTAGCGTCAGCTGTACTGGAACAACATCACACTTTTAATTCTTAGGTCCATCCCTTGAGTGTGAGTCTCCAACCTCGACTCATGCTTTTCTCAAAGAAATTCTGTTTCAAGATCTTTAATTCCCTTTCCTGTCACTGGACCTCAACTAGTGCTACCATAATACACATCAACAAATCTCCTAGCTGGTCTTGGGAAGAACTGTGGTAACTAACCTCTCTAAAGAATACAACTTCCTAGTGTAAACTCATCCATTCCCACCCTCCTGCTAATGGCCACCACCACAGCTTGACACATTGGAGGTCTCCACAAAATGCACTCCATTAAAATCATGAGAAATGTTGGTTGCCCCAAATCCCAGAAAAATGGCTGCTAGCCTGCCAGCTTTTGCATAACCGAGAGGAGTGTCTAAGTAACACTTCCAAGGACAAACGTCCCTCTTTTTCCTAAAACATAATCACAGAGTGAAAGAAGGAAATGTTTGTACCAGTTACAAGGTTTTAAAAAACTCTGTGGGAAAGGTATAGGAGCCTACTACATGCATATAAATAGCCACTCCTAAACTTGCCCAGACAGAATAAAAACGTATTCCAACTGAGAAGAATTCTGATTTTGGATCAGAGGTTAGGAAAATGGCAGACAGGACACAGGACTAAATTGCAGCTCCCACTTGGACATAAAGAGCAAGGTGTGGAGACTCACATCATGAACTTTTGCTCCAAGAACTACTGCAGAAACATACCAGGAAAGCTGAGAAAGTCCACAGACCCTTTGAAGAAAGTAGATTGCTCCTGCAGGCCCTGGGAGACAGCCCAAAAACTGCAAGTGCCCAAAGTGTGAAAGAGGGATTGCCCACCCCTAAACACACACCCTCACTAGGGAACCTGAAGGTCTAGATCATGAGAGAATTTGACCTTACTGGGAGCTGAGACAATTTTAAAGAGCCGATTGAAATACAGGGGGTAGAAGAAAAAGTAGGAAGAGCCCTGTGAGCTCTCTTGGTCCCCAGGGAAACCATTTTGACTTTGTCCCACAGAAGTCCTCAGGGAGGGCTGCCAGAGGAACTGGGAAAAGACTACAGGGAGAAGGAAACTTCCAGCTGAATTCTGCAACAATTTCGCCCAAATGGAAAGTTTCCTGAACAGAACTTGGAGGAGGGGGTAAATCCAGACATAGCACAGAAGTGAGGCGCAAAACCTGAAAGCCCTGCTTGTCTTCACAGCCTAGAGGGTGGTAGCCTGGGGAGAGTTCTCAGCCCTGCTCACCACTGCCTTGAAACAAACGGTGCCATTAGGCAAGGGCATGGTGGAAGTAAGACCAGCCTTTTGGGCTGCGTGGAAGCTGAGTGAGGCCTGTAACTGCTGGCTTTACCCTACTTCCCTGGTGACCTGCATGACACAGCAGAAACAGCCATGATCCCCCAGGGAACAGAATTCTATTGGCCTGAGAACCACACTCCCATCCTCCACAGCAGCCGCAGCAAGGCCTGCTCAAATACTCCTAACCCCACCCCCACCTGATGATCTTTCTCTACCAGCCCTGGTACCCAAAGACAAAGGACATATATTCTCTTGGGAGCTCTAGGGCCCTGTCTACCACCTGATCATCCCTATAATACCACAGCTGATACTCTCTTGAAAGCGTCGCTCTCTGTCAGGAGGTCAACCAGCACAAAACTAGTGCAATAAACAAAACTATAACTAAAGACCCTCACAGAATCCATTTTACTCCCCTGCCACCTCCACCAGAGCAGGTGCTGCTATCCCTGATTGAGAGATCCAAAGATGGTTGACGTCACAAGACTCTGTGCAGACACTCCCCCTGTCGGCCCCCAGTACCAGTCCAGAGCTTGGTAGCTCCACTGGGTGGCTATATCCAGAACAGAAATAACAATCATTACAGTTTGGCTCTCAGGAAACCACATCCCTAGGTAAACGGTGTGAGCATGACATCAAGGGGGCACCCCATGGGACAAAAGAATCTGAACAGCAGCCCCTGAGGCCCAGATCTTCCCTGTGACATAGTCTACCCAAATGAGAAGGAACCAGAAAAAAAATCTGGTAATATAACAAAATAAGGTTCTTTAACACCCCCAAAAGATCATATTAGCTCACCAGCAGTGGATCCAAACCAAGAAGAAATCCCTGAATTGCCAGAAAAAGAATTCAGAAGGTCCATATTAAGCTAATCAAGGAAGCATGAGAGAAAGGTGAAGTCCAACTTAATGAAATTTTTAAAATGATACAAGATATGAAGGGAAAAATCTGCAGTGAAATAGATAGTATAAATAAAAAACAATCACAACTTCTGGAAATAAAGAACACACTTAAAGAAATGCAAAATGCACCAGAAAGTCTCAGCAATAGAATTGAACAAGCAGAAGAAAGAATTTCAGAGCTTGAAGACAAAGTTTTCATGGCTACTATGAACAATTAATCGAATCTAACAAAAACAAAGACAAAAGAATTTTTTAAAAAATGAACAAAGTCTCCAAGAAGTTTGGGATTATGTTCAATGACCAAACCTAAGAATAATTGGTGTTCTCAAGAAAGAACAGAAATCTAAAAGTTTGGAAAGAACACTTGAGGGAATAAGCAAGGAAAACTTTCCCAGCCTTGCTGGAGATCTAGACATCCAAATATAAAAAGCTCAAAGAATACCTGGGAAATTTATCACAAAAAGATCATCACCTAGGCACACTGTCATCAGGTTATCTAAAGTTAATATGACGGAAGGAATCTCAAGAGCTGTGAGGCAAAAGGACCAGGTAAGCTATAAAGAAAAACCTATCAGATTAACAGCAGATTTCTCAGCAGAAACTCTACAAGCTAGAAGGGGTAGGGTCCTATCTTCAGCCTTCTTAAACAAAACAATTATTAACCAAGAATTTTGTATCCAGAAAAACTAAGCTTCATAAATGAAGGAAAGATAGTCTTTTTCAGACAAACAAGTGTTGAGAAAATTCACCACTACCAAGTCAACACTACGAGAACTGCTAAAAAGGAACTCTAAATCTTGATACAAATCCTTGAAACATATCAAAATAGAACCTCCTTAAAGCATAAATCTCACAGGACCTATAAAATAAAAATACAATAAATAAAAAGAAAACAAGGTGTTCAGGCAACAAATAGCATGATGAATAGAATAGTGCCTTGCACTATTGAATGTAAATGGCCTAAATGCTCCACTTAAAAAATACAGAATGGCAGAATGGATAAGAATTCACCAACCAAGTACCTGCTGTCTTCAAAGACTCACCTGACACATAAAAACTCACATAAACCTAAGCGAAAGGTGTGGAAAAGGATATTCCATGCAAATGGACACCAAAGCTAGGAGTAGTTATTCTTATATCAGAAAAAAAACAACTTTAAAGCAACACCAATTTAAAAAGATAAAGAGAGACATTATATAATCATAAAAGGACTGGTCCAACAGGAAAATATCACAATCCTACATATATATGCACCTAATAATGGAGCTCCCAAACTTACAAAACAAGTACTACCAGACATAAGACATGAGATAGCAATGCAATAATAGTGGAGGATTTCAATACTCTACTGACAGCACTAGACAGGTCATCAAGACAGAAAGTCAACAACAGCAACAACAACAAAACAATGGATTTAAACTATGGACTTAACAAATATTTACAGAACATTCTACCCCACAACTACAGAATACCCATTCTATTCATCACCACATGGAACATTCTCCAAGACAGACCATATGATAGGCCACAAAACAAGTCTCAACAAATTTAAGAAAATTAAAATTATGTCAAGTACTCTTTCAGACCACAGTGGAATAAAATGGAAATCAACTCCAAAAAGAACCCTCAAAACCATGCCAATACATGGAAATTAAATAGCCTGCTCCTGAATGTTCTCTGGGTCAACAATGAAATCAAGACAGAAATTAAAACATTCTTTGAACTGAACAATAATAGTGATACAACCTATCAAAACCTCTGGGACACAGCAAAGGTGGTGCTAAGAGAAAAGTCCATAGCCTTAAATGCTTACATCAAAAAGTCTGAAAAAGCACAGACAACCTAAGGTCACACGTTAAGGAACTAGAGAAAAAAGAACAAACCCAAACCCAGCAGAAGAAAAGAAATAACCAAGATCAGAGCAGAACTAAATGAAATTGAAACAAAAAATACAAAAGATAAACAGAACAAAAAGCTGGTTCTTTGAAAAGATAAATAACATTGATAGACTATTAGCAAGATTAACCAACCAAAGAAGAAAGAAGATCCAAATAAGCTCAATTAGAAACAAATGGGAGATATTAGGATCGATACTACAGATATACAAAAGATCATTCATGGCTACTATGAACACCTTTATGTGCATAAACTAGAAAACCTAGAGGAAATGATAAATTTCTGGAACTCTATAACCTTCCTAGATTAAACAAGGAAGAAACAGATACTCTGAACAGACCAATAACAAGCAACAAGATTGAAATGGTAATTAAAAAACTGCCACCAAAAAAAAGTCCAGAACCAGATGGATTCACAGTTGAATTCTACCACACATTCAAAGAAGAATTGGTACCAATCCTATTGACACTATTCCATAAGACAGAGAAAGAGGGAATCCTCCCTAAATCATTCTATGAAGCCAGTATCACCCGATTACCAAAACCAAGAAAGGACATAACAAAAAAAGAAAACTACAGATCAATATCCATGAAGAATATACATGCAAAAATCCTTAACAAAATACTAGCTAACCAAATCCAACAGCATATCAAAAAGATAATCCATCATGATCAAGTGAGTTCCATACCAGGGATGCAGGGACAGTTTAACATACCAAGTCAATAAATGAGATACATCACATAAACAGAAATAAAAACAAAAATCACACGATCATCTCAATAGCCACAGAAAAAGCATTTGACAAAATCCAGCATCCCTTTATGATTAAAACCCTCAACAAAACTGGCATACAAGAGACATAGCTTAATGTAATAAAAGGTATCTATGACAAACCCACAGCCAACATAATACTAAATGGGAAAAAGCTGAAAGCATTCCCCCTGAGAACTAGAACAAGACAAAGATGCCCACTCTCCCCACTTCTATTCAACATAGTACTAGAAGTCCTAGCCAGAGCAATCAAACAAGAGAAAGAAATAAAGGGCATCTTAATCAGTAAAGAGGAAGTCACACTGTCACTGTTTGCTGATGATATGATCATATACCTAGAAAACCCTGAAAACTCCTCCAAAAAGCTCCTAGAACTGATAAATAAATTCAGCAAAGTTTCAGGATACAAAACCAATGAACACAAATGAGTAGCTCTGCTATAAACCAACAGTGACCAAGCTGAAGATCAAATCAAGAACCCAACCTCTTCTACAATAGCAGCAAAAAATAAATAAATAAATATTTAAAAATATACCTAATCAAAAAGGTGAAAGAACTCTACAAGGAAAACTACAAAATGCTGCTGAAAGAAACCATAGATGACACAAACAAATGGAAACATATTCCTTGCTCATGGATGGGTGGAATCAATATTGTGAAAATAACCATACTGACAAAAACAATCTACAAATTCAATGTAATTCCCATTAAAATACCATCACTCTTCACAGAACTAGAAAAAACAATCCTAAAATTCATATGAAACCAAAAGAGAGACGTACAGCCAAACCAAGACTAAGCAAAAAGAACAAATCTGGACGCATTAGATTACCTGACTTGAAATTATGCTTTAAGGCCTTAGTCACCAAAACCGCATGGTACTGGTATAAAAACAGACATATAGACCAATGGAACAGAACAGAGAACCCAGAAATAAATACAAATACTAATAGTCAACTGATCTTCAACAAAGCAAACAAAAGCATAAAGTGAAGAAAGGACACACAATTCAACAAATGGTATTGGAATACTTGGCAAGCCACATGTAGAAGAATGAAACTGGATCCTCTTCTCTCATCTTATACAAAAATCAACTCAAGATGGATCAAAGACTTAAATCGGAGATCTGAAATTATAAAAATTTTAGATGGTAACATTGGAGACACCCTCCTAGATATTGGCTTAGGCAAAGACTTCATGACCAGGAACTCAAAAGCAAATGCAACAATAACCATGATAAATAGATGGAACATAATTAAACTAAAAAGCTTCCACATAGCAAAAGAAATAATCAGCAGAGTAAACAGACAACCCACACAGTGGGAGAAAATCTTTACAATCTATACATTTGACAAAGGATAATAAACAGTATCTACAAGGAACTCAAAATTAGCAAGAAAAAAAAAAAACACAATCCCATCAAAGAGTAGGTTAAGGACGTGAATAGACAATTCTCAAAAGAAGATATACAAATGGCCAAAAGCATATGAGAAAAATGTTCAACATCACTAATGATCATGGAATTGCAAATCAAAACTACAATGCAATACCACCTTATTCCTGCAAGAATGGCCATAATCAAAACATAAAAAAATCATAGATGTTGGCAGGGATTTGGTGAAAAGGGAACACTTTTACACTGCTGGTAGGAATGTAAACTAGTACAACCACTATGGAAAACAGTGTGGAGATTCCTTAAAAAACTAAAAGGAGAATTACCATTTGATCCAGTAATCCCCCCTAGTTGATATCAACCCAGAGGAAGAGAAATCATTTACGAAAAAGATACTTGCACACACGTTTATAGCAGCACGATTTGCAATTGGAAAAATATGGGTGCCCATCAATCAACAAGTGGATAAATAAATGTGGTACATATACATACCATGGAATACTACCAGCCATAAAAAGGAATAAAATAATGGCATTCACAATGACCTGGATGGAATTGGAAACCATTATTCTGAGTGAAGTAACTCAGGAATGGAAAATCAAACATTGTTATGTTCTAAATCATAAGTGGGAGCTAAGTTATGAGGGTGTAAAGGCAAAAAAATGATATAAAGGACTTTGGGGATTCGGAAGAAAAGGGTGAAGGGGGATGAGTGATAAAAGACCGCAAATTGGGTACAGCGTGTACTGTTACAGTGACAGATGAACCAAAATCTTAAAAATCACCACTAAAGAACTTATTCATGTTAACCAAATACCACCTGTTCCCCAAAAACTTATGGAAATAAAAAAATTAAATTTAAATTTAAAAAATAATCCTGATTTCATTTATTTTGCTATCTAGACTTTTTATTTTAATTTTTTTATTTTGTTCTGTTTCCAAAATGAGTCATAGTCCCACACCCTAGAGCCCCAGATCATCTGTCTATTTTGTTCACCCACAACTATTTGTTATTTCTTTTAGTTTACAAATAACACTGTATAAACATGCATGGCAGCCTCCTTGTTCTTATTCATGAAAATTGAAGTGTGCAGTACTATTAGCTTATCTGAAACATAAGCCAGAACCCCAAAGAAAGCATTTTCCTAGATTTTTCCAACTAATGTGATTTAGTATTCAGGACACGGAGCATACTAAACACTTATTTGATGTGGCAATGAAATATTTCAGGCTATTTGAAATTAGGAAGGGGCTTTTGCTACACTTCAACCCTTTTGATTCTTTTTATCTCTCTCAGTCTTATATCTAATGCAAAGAACCAGCTCAAGGTCAGGTGTGGTGGCTCGAACCTGTAACCCAGCACTTTGGGAGGCCAAGACAGGCAGATCACTTGAGGTCAGGAATTCGATACCAGTCTGGCCAGCATGGTGAAACCCCATCTCTACTAAAAATACAAAAAATAGCTGGATGTGGTGGCACCTGTCTGTAATCCCAACTACTCAGGAGGCTGATGCAGGAAAAGTGCTTGAGCCTGGAAGGCAGAGGTTGCATTCAGCCAAGATCACACCACTGCACTCCAGCACAGCGAGTGCAGTCTCAAAAAAAAAAAGGAGCCAGTTCAGCAAACCTCCAAATAATTATTTCATGGGAGTGCGTGAAAGCTTGCTTTGACATCCGAAAGGAAAAATGCAGGGCAAGGGAAATGTCAGGTCACAAGAGAAAAATTCTTAAAGGCTATACTTCTAGAAAGAGATAAGTTGTTTGAAGAAACCATGTAATTGGCCAGGCGCGGTAGCTCACGCCTGTAATCCCAGCACTTTGGGAGGCCAAAATGGGTGGATCACTTGAGGTCAGGAGTTCAAGACCAGCCTGGCCAACCCCATCTCGCCTAAAACTACAACACTTAGCAGGGTGTGGTGATGAGCACTTGTAATCCCAGTTACTTGGGAAGCTGAGGCAAGAGAATCACTTGAACCCAGGCGGTGGAGGTTGCAAGAAGCTGAGATCATGCCACTGCACTCCAGCCTGGGCGAAAAGAAAAGAGAAAAGAAATGAAACCATGTATTGTTTACATGTTGAACGCTGTATTAATCCATTTAAGCTGCCATAGACTGGGTTGCATGCCAGCTACAAGGATTTATTTCTCATAGTTCTGAAGGTTGGGAAGTACAAGATCAAGATGACGGCAGATTTAGCGTCTGGTGACAATCCACTTCCTGGTTCACAGATGATACCTTCTTACTATGTCCTCACATGATGGAAGGACACAAGACAGCTTTCTAGGGTCTCTTTTATAAGAGCACTAATTCAACTCATGACAGCCCTGTCCTCATGACCTAATCCCCTCCCAAAGGCTTAACCTTCTAATAGTATCACACTGATGATGAGGTTTCAGTGCATGCATTTGGGGACAGATATAAACATTCAAGCCACAGCAATCACCTCCGACAGTACTGTTTCACCTCACCTTCTACATAAGTATCTATATAAATGTATTCCCTGGATTCCTATTAATAGTCATTTTGTATATCAGCGACATATCAGCTGTGAAGAAATAGCTTGCATGCAGTCACCTTTTGACTTCTATTATGCATAATGCCATTTAGCTACAAACAGACCTTTTGTTAAAAAACTAAAGTTCTGTACAGAGCATGTAATTGAAAGAGAAAAAGAGTAAATCAAAACAGCTTTCAAAGACTATAGCCCTAGAGAAAAATATCACTGGGTATCTCAGAATTTCCATAGCATTCGTTTCACAAGAACTATTCAACCACCAACCTCCTGTCTCCTCTGCACCACCACATAAACCCTTCGCTCTTGGCCTACATTTCACTGAAAGTGTTACCTATAGTATTCTTGCCACAAGCTGAGAAAGGAAGCAGTGTACTCCAAATTCATGTCACTATTTCAATCACCTAAGTGTGATTTTTATGTTTTAAATATTAAGCATGCTAGGCTGGATGCAGTGGCTCATGCCTGTAATCCCAGCACTTTGGGAGGCCAAGGTAGGTGGATCATGAGGCCAAGAGATCGAGACCAGCCTGGCCAACATGGTGAAATCCTGTCTCTACTAAAAATACAAAAATTATAGGTAGCATACACCTGTAGTCCCAGCTACTCAAGAGGCTGAGGCAGGAGAATCCCTTGAAGCTAGAAGGCAGAGGTTGCAGTGAGCCAAGATCATGCCATTGCACTCCAGCCTGGTGACAGAACAAGACTCCGTCTCAAAAAAAAAAAAATGCTAAATGATCAAAAAAAGGGGGAGACAATGCATTACATTATACTTTTTAAATATGCAAACCCAACCACTCAATTATACCTATGCTTTAACTGCAACTTAGAACACTAAAATAATCCTTCATTTATCATGCACCGCTGAAGAGTTTTGTTTTGTTTTGTTTTTTGCTTTGCTGTATTTTTTTAAGACATGTACACAGAGGAAGTTTTCTGGCTCCTTTATTATCTCATGGAATAGTGGGGATTTTTGGTTTTTTTGTTTTGTTTTGTTTTGTTTTATTTCTTCAGAACACCCCATGCCTGTTTTTATAGAAGTCACATAAATAAACAACACCTAGCCTCACTGGAAAATGATGGAAACTTTGTCAGCAGAACCTCATGAAAAAAATTCTCTCTTGTTTAGAAAATAAATCATGATTTAAAAGGATAGGCAGGGTCTGTGAAGAAATCCTGTCAGTCAGAATCCTGCACACATGCAAAGGTTTGCCCACCTCAGCCCCTGTGGGACTGATTCACACAGACCACACTGCTAGCCCTCTGTCAGCACGCTTTTGAACCAAGCTTTTGTTCTTGTCTCCCTTTCTCTTTGTTATTTTACCTCCACAAAGTTCAAATGCTTTGTTTATATAATCCTGAGTTAAAGATTCAGTAGAAGAAGTAGTATGACCAAATTTAGTATAACAAGGGAGTTTGTAAAAAAGAAATAAACTATAAGATCCACTAGGCCAGGTGTAGTGGCTCACATCTGTAATCTCAACACTTTGGGAGGCTGAGTTGAGCAGATCACAAGGTCAAGAGTTTGAGACCATCCTGGACAGCATGGTGAAACCCTGTCTCTACCAAAAATACAAAAAATTAGCTTGGGGTAGTGGCAAGCGCCTGTAGTCCCAGCTACTTGGTAGGCTGAGACAGAAGAATCACTTGAACCAAGGAAGCAGAGGTTACAGTGAGCAGGGATCATGCTACTGCACTCCAGCTTGGCAAGAGAGTGAGACTCCATCAGAAAAAAAAAAACCACTAAGAATTTATTATGACAGGGAAAGAATATGTATTTTGTACTAAGTTACACAAACTCTCTCAGGGGTACACTAAAACCCATATAACACCATTGACTAGACACTTTTCTTGACATCTTAAAACTTGCTTATAATCAAGTTCCAAGATGTCAAGAAAGGTGATTAGAAAGTATGGGGAAGTGTAATCGGTAATCATTGTGATAGAACTTAATTTTCGGGTCTATTGTTGAGCCATAATTCTTGTTTCAGAGAGTAGAAAGCAGACCACTTTCCCTGTCCCAGTTGGTAATGTGAAGAAACAGTTCTGACTAAAAAATGAGGAAGATTGACAAGGTGTTTTTGACACCTGTGCTCAGTCCATTCCTCCTCCTTCCTCCAGACTTTTTGCTCTGTTCATAGGCAGTGCTGAGATAATAGAAGATCTGCATGGCTGAGTGGGACTTCCTGGTTATGCTGCTTGAGATATCTGAGTACAGGGATGAGTAAGCCCTGTAAACAGCCTAAGAAACCTTCAGTGTTTCTAGTTTTCTGCTGCTCTAGCTAAACATTTGAGATAAATTAATTGACACATAGAATAAAATCAGATACCTTTTCTCTTATAATTGGTAGAGATTACATGTCTGAGAACTCAGTATCTAGCCCAAAGCCCAACACATGCAAAAGCAAAACAATGAACAATTTAGTAAATGAACATGCAGAAGCTAGGTAACCAGTTACCTAGAGAAAAGTATTCACCTTAGCAAAGTTTAACGTCCAGGGAGTTTTTGTTGTGGCTGTATAAAGAAAGCATTATAGTTAGTGAGGACTATGTACCAAGGCTTTGTGACAGGCTCTGTTACTGTCTGCCGAAGAGGATTCTGCCATTTAGAATATGAAAGGCGTATAATGTTAACTAATTTATGAATTTATTCTCTTTATTTAGTGTGGTTTATTTCCTGCCAATTGAAAAGTCATTTTCTATACTGTAACAACTTCAAAAACAAACACATCACACTATTCCTTTTGCTTTAAGAAATCTGCAAAGTTGTATTTCAGAATATGAATTAGATTGCTAGAAATACATTCTCTCTCTCTCTCTCTCTCTCTCTCTCTCTCTCTCTCAATACACATATGGATATTTAAAGTAATTATAATATTTTAGCCATTTAAAATTATTTTCATTTTGATTAAGTAAACTCAAAAGCTTTCCCTATCAATATGAAGAAAAGTGAGAGTATCCAGTTTCTGTGTCTCTGCTATTTATGTAGTCATCTATATGATTCCAACATACAATTTGTATTATTAGATTATTAGGGTCCTTTCACTGTATGCTGCACAGGAGAAAAGAATGAGGTTCCCTGAAAAGAAACTGTTTACAAGGTGGCTGTTATGGACTGAAATGTGTCCCTCATGATGAAATCCTAACCCCCAATGTGACTATAATTGGAGACAGAGCATTTAGGTAGGTAATATTGGTGAAATAAAGTCATAATGGTGGAACCCTAATCTGACAGGACTGGCGTCCTTTTAATAAGAGGAAGGAACACCAAAGCTCTCCTTGTCTCTCCTCGGGAGCACAGAAGAAAGGCCATGTGAGGACATAGAAAGTCAGCAGCCCTCTGCACACCAGGAAGAAAGCACTTACCAGAAACCAACCTTGCTAACACCTCAATCTTGAACTTCAAGCCTCCAAAACTGGAGAAAATCAATGTGTTGTTTAAGCCACTCAAGTTGTGATATTTTGTTACAACACCCAGTGCAGAAGAATACACAACCCAACGCATGCCTTGGAGCTGGGAAAGAATGAATCTGTTTTCATTACACATTCCTGTAAAGAGGACTATGATGCATCATGGGGTATTAGGAATGGGATCTTAGACACATTGTTTCTATTTATAGCAGAAACACCTCAAAAATAACACAGGAGCAAGACATGGTCTCTTACTCTAAAGGCAGTTATTCTGTTTATGTAAAGAAGGAACTAGAATAAAAGTAGGCTACAGTATCTAGTTTGTGTTGCCTTCAATACTTGTTAATAAAGCAAAAAGTCACACGACTAAGGTGAAAATTCACAAGTGTACAAAGCCAGAGCCAGAAAATGAGTCAGACATGAAATCCATTATTGGAAGAGACAAAAATATTGACAGAATTCAGAAAGTCTCACTTAACCTAAATCTAAATTTCCTCCTATCAAGTATTTTATGTTATTTACTTGTTCTGAGATAAGTGAGGAAATTGTTCATGGGTTTAAAAAGACATGTTTGATGTTTCTGTTGTTTTTACAGTTGAAAGCATAAGAAACAGCAGTAACTGGAATTCAACACCACCTCACAAATTTAGGCACTGATGATTACACTGATGCTAAGAAAAACTCGTCTTCCCAAAGTAGGTGATAATACTCTTTCTCTCCCAAGGGAATAATCCCTTGTTGAAACATACTATGACTGTAAACTGTATGCAATGCAGCTATCCTTTTTGCCTATGTACCAGATTTTGTTAAGTACACACAGTATTTTGTATGTTTATAGTTATATTTTAGTCTTATTTAGTGTTCAAACAATTGGGTAATTTCACAAAAACTTAGATTTCTGCCTTTTCTTTAAAAATGAAAATACCTGGCAACTATTGCTAGAGCTGAGCAGCAACTGTTCTCTATTTGGGAACCTCAGTTCCCCATAAACTCAAGTAAGGCCATTCCACTAATATTTGTTACCCTCCTATCTCTTCCAGACTTTTTTGTATATAATTGCTGCTTTAATATTGGAAGGTTTTCCACCATGTCATACATTAACCTATGTAACAAACCTGCACATCCTGCACATGTACCTCGAAACTTAAAAATACACACACACACACACACACACACACACACACACACGGATGTTTTCCTTTTTAAAAAACCAGTATCTGTGTCCTGTTCTTCCTTCCCCATCAATACTTCTATTCCTATAAAGCAATCTAACTGTAGACTACAAATTGGGATGACAACTGGAGAAAAGAAGGGAGGAAGAAGAACTAACAATCATAAATCCAACCTTGGAAAGTGTAACTCATGCGAGAAAACTCAACCAGAAGAGTGAAAGGAAGATGTGCAGCAATGCACATTTTTATTTTAAATGTTTAAATACTCGGTATATGTTATGCATACTCTGTATATAGGTTCAGTGTCAGAGAATGGGGTTAGAAGAACATACTGCCTTATTTATCAATTCTTCTAGATTCTGGGTTCTGGGCTAGGAAATATACATCTCAACCCACTACCCAGCTCTAGATTGAAGGGTATTCAGAAGCACCCAAGCTGCTGACACTGAGTGAAGCCAAAGGTCCAAATGCCAAATCTGTATAGGTCATCCATCTCTTTTAATGTGAGAATAAATAAATGACAAGGTAAAGAGGGAGAAATACTAGCGGGGCTCACAGAAAAAAAATGCAGAAATGTAGAAAAGGGATATTATCCCAAAGATTCTGAACACATACAAAAATAACTTAGCACATAAAGAGAAGAAACATCTGTAAGTGGTTAGCATTTTTTAAAAGACTCAAGATCATATACATTTACATTGTTGTGCAACCATCAACACCATCCATCTCTAGAACTTTTTTCATATTTCTTAACTGAAACTCTGTACTCATAAAACAGTAACTCTCTATTCCCTCCTCCTCAACTCCTGGCAGCCATTCCATCTCCTTGAATTTCACTACTCTAGGTGATATGGGAGTGGGGCAGGGAAGTGCTGGGTAGAGAAGGCAAATCTGAAAGAGCTTGGCAACACACGCCCACTTGGGCTTCGGGAGTCAGAGACACTCATTTCTAGATGCTGCCATGGGGCCTGAGCCCAAAATCCCTCACCTGGGCCTCTGCAACTGCCTATCTGGATGCTCCTGCTAGGGGTTTGAGCTGCGGGACAACCAAGCAGGCAAGCCACACCCCTGTCAGACGTCCTGAGAGGAGAATCAGGGACCTCTCTCATTTCATAGGTACCTCATACAAGTAGAATCATATTTGTTCTTTTGTGACTGGCATACACACACATAAATACACACATACACACACACATACACACACACACACATTTGTTTGTCTGTTTTTGAGATGGAGTCTTGCTCTGTTGCCAGGCTGGAGTGCAGTGGCACAATCTTGGCTAACTGCAACCTCACCTCCTGGGTTCAAGTGATTCTTCCACCTCAGCCTCCTGAGTAGCTGGGACCACAGGCGCATGCCACCACGCCCTGCTAATTTTTGTATTTTTAGTAGAGACAGGGTTTCACCATGTTGGCCAGGATGATCTCCATCTCTTGACCTTGTGATCCGCCCACCTTGGCCTCCCAAAGTGCTGGGATTACAGGTGTGAGCCACTGCGCCCGGCCTCATATGCTTCTTGACCATTTGTATATATTTTTGGAGAAATGTTTATTCAAGTCTTGTCCATTTTTAAATTGTTTTGTTCTTATTAAATTGTTTTAAATTGTTTTGTTGTTGAGTGGTAGAAGTTTTTAAAAATATATTCTGGATATTAACTTCTTAGATATATGATTTGTTAATATTTTCTCCCTTTTTTTTTTTTTTTGAGATGGAATCTGGCTCTGTTGCCTAGGCTGGAGTACAGTGGCGCGATCTCGGCTCACTGAAACCTCTGCCTCCTGGATTCAAGCAATTGTCCTGCCTCAGCCTCCTAAGTAGCTGGGATTACAGGCATGCGCTACCATGCTTGGCTAATTTTTTTGGTATTTTTAGTAGAGACAGGGTTTTACCATGTTGGTCAGGCTGGTCTCGAACTCCTGACCTTGTGATCTGCCCACCTTAGCCTCCCAAAGTTCTGGGATTACAGGCATGAGCCACCACACCCGGCTCATTTTTTGCCTTTTTGTAAGCTTTTTTCATTCTGCTAATTGCGTCCTTTGATGCACAGCCATTTTTAAGTTTGTACTATTTGTCTATTTGTGCTTTTTTTCTTTTTCTTGGTAGAGATGGGGTCTCACTATCTTGCCCAGGTTGGTCTCAAGCTCCACACCTCAAACAATCCTCCTACCTCAGCCTTCCAAAGTGTTGGGATTACCCATGTAAGCCACTGCACCAAGCTATATTTTTCCTTTTGATGCTTGTGTTTTTGGTGCCATATCCAAGAAATCATTGCCAAATCCCGTGTTCTGAGCATTTTCCCCTGTTTTCTTCTAGCTTTATACTTTCAGAACTTATGTTAGATCTATAATCCCTTTTTAAGTTAATTTTTGTATATGATATGAGGTAAGGGGCCAACTTCATTCTTTTGCATGTGGACTTCTAGGAAGCTATTTTTTTGTTCGTTTGTTTGTCTTGAGGTGGAATCTCATTCTGTCACCCAGGCTGGTGTAGAAGAATTGCTTGCTAGGAGGCAGATGCTGCAATGAGCCAAGCCATGACCTTGGCTCATTGCAGCCTCTGCCTCCTAGCAAGCAATTCTTCTGCCTCAGCCCCCCAAGTGGCTGGGATTACTGGTGTGCACCACCATGCCCAGCTAATTTTTGAATTTTTAGTAGAGACAGGATTTGACCATGTTGCCCAGGCTGGTCTCGAACTCTTGGCCTCAAGTGGTCTGTCCTCCTTGGCCTCCCAAAGTGCTGGGATTACAGGCATGATCCACCATACCCACCATCATTAAATTTAAAATTTAACAATTTTTAAATTATTAAATTTAAAAATAAGTTGAAAAAGCTATTGGCTTTTCAACTTATTTTTACTGCTTGTCTATCAAAGGTCTTATTATAATATCATCATATATTTACTCCTGAGAGCACGAGAGTGGTCTTTTCTTGTTTGATTTTCCAATTTAATTTAATAGGAAAACATCTCGTTTTAATTACGTAAATGTGAAATATGTGTGAATTTTCTCTCTAAATATATTTGAATACATCAGTGACAAGTACATGTTTATGTATCTTACAACTATAACTGTGTAAAAGGAAAAAAAATCTTCCAAGCAATTTCAATAGTTCTCTATAAGTGCTAATATATAAATGTTAGTTGATAGAAAAAGCAGTATTAACAGGAAGAAAGTAATTTATTAGTTAATTTGCTTTCCAAAACTAAAACTGTAATAAGAGGGCTCTTGCTTAGAAAATGAACATTGAAAATGACCTCATATGCTACACAATGTGCTAAGTATTCCTCCAGAGAAAAATAGATGAATATCTTAAATAATATGATAGTGGAAGATGGGACAAAACAAAAAGCACTTGGATTAATTTAATCAGTGCTCTGTTGAACTAAGAATATAGGGTCCTACACATGTACAAACACAGAGCAGTAGCAGATTTAGGGAATCACTATTAGACTGCACCTGTTGGAGTCCTCGGTGAATCCAGTCCTTGTTTAAGGCTCCCAGTTGGAGCTGGCAGTTGTCTTAGGGATTAAATTATTTAAAGCCTTCAGCTGGCTAGTGTAGGCAAGCAGTGGCTTAGAAAATACTTAATCTATTTTTTAAAATCTGTTCCTAAGTTTGCTTTGCTTAGGCTGTAAGACTATACGCACCACCCACCTGCCACATTCTGGAATCTTTTTAATTTATCCAAGAAAAAAAGGTTTTTTAAAGGAATATTTATATTTTAATACAAAATGCTTATTTTGAACACAATCTATTTGTAGTTAATAAATCATCATTTGCTGACTATCTAAAAATGTATTGCTTAATTTCAAAAGGAAATTACCAAATTACTTATTTTCTTTTTTTTTTTTTCTTTTTTATTTTTTGAAAGAAAGAAAAAGAGAGGAAAGAAAGTGAGAGTGAAAGAAAGAAAAAAAAAGAATGTACGAGAGAAAGAAAGAGGAAGAAAAAGAGGGAGAGAGAACAGGATTCTTGTTCTACTGCCCAGGCTAGAATTTAATGCATCAAAATTGTTACCACACAAACTGATCTTTCTCTTCTCCCAAATGATCAACATTTCCCAATGACTTTAGCTTTAGTACCTCCTCTTGCTCAATCTCTCAGTGAAGTTATAAAAACATCTTGGACAATTTTTCTCCTTATTTTATATCTAATTAGCTACTAAGTCCTAACATTTCCTCCTTTTAAACTGCCTTTTGGACTCACCTCTTACCACTCCCACTGACAGCACTCTAGTCTATGCCCTTATTATGTCATTCAACCTGGGTAGAAACTGCATGTGCTCTGGAGGTAGACAGATCTACGTTTGACTTTGTACCATAACACACACTGGTGCTAACTTGACAAATTATTAAACCTCACTGAATGTCACTTTTTTTTTGTAAAATATATATAACAATCCTTACCATGTAGGGTTGCTGTGAAGATTAAATATGACAATCTATGTAGACAAACATCTTGCCCAGTGACTCCATAAATGGCAGCTGTTGTCAGAGTAAACTGTCTCACTTCCTGCATAAGGCTGCCCTACTCTAATTTGCCATGCTAGCCATAGCATCAGAACACACTCCTCCTTTACATTATTAGATTAAAATAGACCTTCCAGGGTTAGGTTGTCTGCTTTTTTGTATGTCAGTGTATCTTTTAAAAGATCTGGGCAGGGAGTGGTGGCTCATGCCTGTAAACCCACCACTTTGGGAAGCTGAGGTGAAATGATCTCTTAAGGCCAGGAGTTTGAGACTAGCCTGGACATCAAATTGAGACCCCCGTATCTACAGAAAAAAATTAAAATTAAAATTAAAAAATTAGCCAGGCATGGTGGCACAAGCCTGTAGTCCCAACTACTCAGGAGGCTGAGGTGGGATGATCACTTGAGCTCTGGAGGTTGAGGCTGCAGTGAGCTATGATTGTGCCAATGCACTTCAGCCTGGGTGATAGAGACCCTTTCTCAAAAAATAAACACAAACCAATAAAACACAAAAACAAACACCAATCCATCACAGCCATAAAAAAAGAATGGAATCATATCCTCTGCAGCAACCTGGATGGAGCTGGAGGCCATTATTCTCAGTGAACTAACTCAGAAACAGAAAATCAAATTTTTCTATCTCCTACACATAGGAGCTAAACAATAAGTACACAGTAAGTACACAACAACAATAAGTACACTGCAAAAAGAGAATGGGAGAGGGGGCAAGAGTTGAAAAATTACCTATTGAATACTATATTCACTATTTGGGTAATGGGTATACTAGCAGCTCAATTCATACCAGTACATAAACCATGTTAACAAACATACACATGTACCCCTTGAATCTAAAATAATTTTTTTTTAAAGATCTGTCATTGTGCTGAATTTCTTGTTTTTAAGGCCAAGTCTCCAGGTTCTTGATCCAAATCACAAGTGCTTTTGATATATAAAAAGATGCATTCAAATTTTTAAAAATATGGTCTACAAAAGCCTGTCTGTTAGAAGTTACTGTACTCAGATCAACTACCTCAGTATCTTTCCACGTGTCTTACTGATGGATCTCCCTGCCTTTCTCCTATGCCATTAAAAATATTGTTAGACTAAATGTCCCAAGCCCTGTATTTTCTCATGCTACTTTTCTAAAAGTCTCAAGCTCCTACCTATTATTGACTACATCCTGTACAAATTTCTCTGCTTCGCTTCCCATACTTTGGTCCTACTCTATGTTTTCAACCTCAAATTTTCACTATTATACAAAATTTAAAAAACTGCTAATTGTTGATGGGAGGGTAAATTAGTTCAACCACTGTGGAAGACAGTGTGGCAATTCCTCAAGAATCTAGAATCAGAAATATCATTTTACCCAGCAATCCCATTACTGGGTATATACCCAAAGGATTATAAATCATTCTACTATAAAGACATATGCACACATATGTTTATTGCAGCACTATTCACAATAGCAAAGACTTGGAACCAACCCAAATGCCCATTAATGTTAGACTGGATAAAGCAAATGTGGCATACATACACCATGGAATACTATGTAGCCCTGAAAAGAATGAGTTCATGTCCTTTTCAGGGACATGGATGAAGCTAGAAACCATCATTCTCAACAAACTAACACAGGAACAGAAAAACAAACACCACATGTTCTCACTCATAAGTGGGAGCTAAACAATGAGAACATATCAATATAGGGAGGGGAACATCAGACACCAGGGCCTGTCAGAGGTTGAGGGGCAAGGGAAGGGACAGCATTAGGAGAAATACCTAATGCAGATGATGGGTTGATGGGTGCTGCAAACCACCATGGCACATGTATACCTATGTAACAAACCTGCATGTTCTGTATAAGTATCCCAGAACTTTAATAAAAAAATGACTATAATGAGGCTTATTTAAGTTAAAATTAAATAAAATGAACACATATATTGAAATGAGCATTATTTATCAAGTTGATCATGTTTAAAAGATTTACAACTCTCTTAAAAAAGTGCATATTCTTTGTTCTCATCAGGTTGGTCCCTTTTCAAGTTTTGGCCCACAGACACTGCAGTCATGTCCTGAAACATTTTTCCTCCTCCCTCTGCTTGCAAAGCTCTCAGTAATGCTCATCTTCAATCTATATACTATCACTCCTTTAAAGAGCTCTATGCATGTGGAGGAGTTAATCTTTTAATTTCTCTTTTATCTGAACGTCTATTGCACTTAAGTTAATAATACATAGTCTGAACTTAATTCATCTTTGTCTCAGTATATCTCCACAGATCTTAAACTACTTAGATCAAGGATTTCAATAATATATAATTATAATAATATACTACTTCCATATCTTTCATAGTTCTTACCACAGTTCTGGGTTTAATAAATACTTGTGAATTACCCACTGGTTATTTTTTATTGGTTTTTAAGTTGAATACAATATACAAGTAAATTATTATATAATACTCTATCTATTCTCTGAATACTGCATTGACCTTTAAAAATGGTTTCTAAAAATACGTAAGTAACCCAAGAAAACCCCATTTGTGATTACTAAAATATTTTTGTCTATGAATTTGAGTAAACGTTGATGCTTTTATTTGCTTATTAAAACAGAATGATGATAAGTCAGCTTTTAAAAATAATGACTTAGACAATAACAGTGTTTTTACTCACCCTGTAGAAAGAGGAATTTTAAATTTCTTAGTCTGTTAAGTTGTAGCTGGATCAAATTACAAATTCCATTGTAGCCCAAATGAAGAACTTCTAAACTGTGCATCATTGGAGGCAAATTTTCACTGCTCATTATATCTCTGAAACACATAGGTAAGTCTGAGGCCAGAAACTTAACTTCAAACCACCTATATCATGAAAAGACAGTTCAGTATGTGTTTACTATAAACTGACGTTAAGAAAAAATAAATTTACTAATATATCAGAATTAAGCTATAATACATAGTCTGTTTACATTTTACATAATAATACTTTCTTATTCTTTAATAAAGAAGTACATAAGGCATTGCAATGAAAAGCAATGGCAAATGCAATCAGACAATAAAAAATGCATTCAGATTGGAAAGGAATAAATAAAACTGTCTTTATTTTCAGATGACATGATCTTGTATTTAGAAAATCCTAAAAAATCCACCAAAAAATACTTGAAGCAATAAAGGAATTCAGCAAGGTCATAGGATAAAAGATTAATGTACAAAAATCAACTGAATTTTCTACCTAACAGTAATAAATAATCTGAAATGAAATTAAGCAAAAACTCTTTTCACAAAGTATAGAAAAGAATAAAATACTTCAGCATAAATTTAATAAAAAAGAAGTAGAAAATCTGTACACAGAAAACTACAAAACATTACTGAGAAAAATTAACAAAGAGCTAAATAAATAGAGAAATATTCCATGTGTATGGATTAGAATATTTCATATTACTAAAATGGCAATTCTCCCAAACTGAGCAATAGATTCATTTAATACAATCTCTATCAAAAATACAGATGACATCCCCCTACTCACTGTGAATAACCATCTTATCATACAATTTATAAAGAAATGCAAATAATTTAGAATATTCAAAACAATCTTTTAAAAGAACAAAGTTGAAGGGCTTAATTCACTGATTTAAAAATTTTTTTATAAAACCACAGTAATCAAACCATTCTAGTATTGGCACAAAAGAACAGCCACAAAGATCAATGGAACAGAACTGAGTACAGAAATAAACTCTTACATTTATGATCAACTGATTTTTAGCAAAGGTGCCAAAACAATTCAATAGAGGAAATGAGAGTGTCTAAAGAAATGGTGCTTGGACAACTGAATATCCACATACAAAAACGGATGTAGACCTCACTCCTACCTCACAACATACACAAACATTAATTCAAAATAGATCATAGGGCTAGATATAAGAGTGAAAACATAAAACCTTTTAAAGAAAACAAGAGAACATCTTCGTGACCTTAGGTTAGGCAAAGAATTATTACATATAACACTAAAATTGTAATCTGTAAGAGAAAAGCTGATAAATTAGATTTTATCAAAATTAAAATTTCTTCAAAGACATCCGTTAAGAAAACGAAAAAAGAAACCACAGATTGAGAGAAAATATCTGTAAATCATTTATTTAATAAAGGGCTTACATCCAGTATGAAGACACTCAATAATAAAAAGCCAAGGAACCTAATTAAACAATTATGATTTTTAGGTTTTAGATTTGAATAGAGATCTTACCAAAAAGATACATGAATGATTAATAAGCATATGAAAAACTGCTCAACACTATTCAATAGGATATGCAAATTAAAACCACAATAAGATACCACTTCAAATGTACTAGAAAGGCTATACTATAAAAGATAGGCAATAGCAAGCATTGGCAAAGGTGTGCAGAAATTGGAATCTTCATACACTGCTGGTGATAATGAAAAATGGTGCAACCACTTTGGAAAACAGTTTAGCACTTTCTTAAATAGCCATATGTTAAGTTACCGTATGACCCAACCATTCCACTCATAGGTATCTACCCAAAATAGACATAATAAAAATACGAGTACACAAAAATACTTGTACACAAATGTTTAAAGCGGCATTATTCAAACCAGCCAAAAGTAGAAACAATTCAAATGTCCATCAACTGATGAATAAACATTATGTAACATATCGATACAGTGAAACAGCCAATATATTAAGCAATAAAAAGGAGTGCCACAATGAACCTTGAAAACATCATGCTAAGGGTAAGAAGCCAGAGGCAAAAGACCAACTAGTTTATGGTTCCATTTATATGCAATGTTTAGAAAATACAATCCTAGAGAATAGATGAGAGGTTGTTTGGGACTATAGGTAGGGGAAAGGAAATTGACTGTAAATGGACATGAAGGATCTTTTTGGTGAGATGGAAAATGTTTTAAATTATATTGCAGTCATGATTATATAACTCTATAATTTTAGTAAAATCATTGAAATATACACTTAATATGAGTAAACATGATACATAAACTGCCACTTCAATAAAATTATTAGAAAAATAAAATACGAATAGGATCCAAAAAATACGTACATAAATGAAATATTCATAGTAGCTTTAATCATAATAGCCTAAAATTAGGAACAACCAAAACGTTCATCAATGATAAATGCATAAACAACTTGTCATATAATACATATAAGGGAATACTATTCAGCAATAAAATGAAATAAATTACTGACACTTGCAACAAAATGAATGAATCTCAAAAGCATTATGCTAAGTAAAAGGAGCCAGACACAAAACCTATTAACTATATAATTCCAATTATATGAAATTCTAGAAAAAGGCAAAATTATAGTGAGATAGAGCAGATTAGTGGTTGTTGCCAGGTGCCAGGGTGTCAGGGGAGGGATTACAAAATAACTTTTTGGAATAGGAAATATTTTGTATTTTGATTGTAGTTCAGGTTATATGATTGAATATATTTGTCAAAATTCATTAAACTTTACACTTAAATTGGTGAATTTTGTTGCATGGAAATTGTACTTCAATAAAGGTAATAAAAAGCATAAGGAATGTTCTTTATTGGGAAAAATGGAATGAAAATATTCTGATTTGGAGGTAAACATTATATAATACATGATATATATTATATAATGTATATCTATATGTTCTATCAAAAATGTATAAGGAGGTGGAAGGTTTGTCCTCATGTTTTGCATAAAGTATCTATTCTATTGGTGCTGGGTCATTAATTGACCAGATAAATAATTTAGAAATAAAAGCAAAAGAAATGCTAAAAAAAAAAAACCCATGTCCATGCTACTGTGTATAAGGTTCCTTTGTGCGGTGATAAAAATGTTTATGATGAATAAACTAAAAGTTACTGAATTGTACACACAGGGTGAGTTTTATGGCATGTGAATTGTACCTCAATTTTAAAAAAGGACAGCCAAGGTCATCAAACATGCAGTATAAGGCTTCCCCCCCACCTTTATTCACAATATAGGTTTGAAATAGAGAAAGTAGAGAATAAACAATGAAAGACATATTTTGAGTATCTTTTTATTTATGAAGTTTATTTTTGGCATGTAGCTGTTAAATAAAATAGGTATTACAATAAGCTAAATGTTATGTACTGGAATGTGTTACTGCTATCAGTAATGTGATTAACTGCTTTTAAAATTCCCAACCAAAATAATTTATAATCATAAAAATAAAGAATAGTACCTGTTTGTTTTTGAAATTCCTTGCTGTCCATAGCCACTTGAAGGCACTTTCTGGTACAGTAGTTGTCTATTAGTTAAGTGAGTCTGAGGCTTTAGTCTGGGCATGATTGATTCAATATGATTATAGTTGAGGCATAAGACCTACAGAAAGAATATCTTATTAATCAGAAATCCTAGAAACTATTAAAAATTGTATAGATAAAATTTAGAATATACCACATAATTTCATAATATATTAGTGCTAAAACAACAAATGTTTATATCCTAAGTAATCTAGATTTAGTTTTGAATGTGTTTTTAATCCGACATCCTGAGAAATTATAATACTTCACATAAAATAATGGAGATCCTAGAAAGCATCTCAACTTTCTCAATTTGTACTCCTGACTTCTCCAAACCTGACAAGGATGAAATAATTTTTAGTCGAAGAAACAGCTATTTACCTATGTTTAAAAGGCCTAAGTAGATGGCTGAGTCAAGGAGATAAGAAAGAAGGCAATAAGGCCGTTTAAAGAACCTTGAAACTTCATTCCATACCTGCCTTCAATCCCATCTCTGACTACAGAGGAAGATTTACTGTATATGTGACAATCACATAAAACTGAGGTCAAACCAACATCACTTTGGAAGGTAATATTTTTTTCTTGCTTAGTAAAAACCAACCAACCAAACAAAAAACCTCAAAGAAAATTTAGGAATAAATTATCTACTTTAATAACATGGAAACACTATTTAATTCAAAGTAAAGAAGATAATAACTTGCATTGGAAACCTTGAAAGAAAAAATAATTTGTGAGTGACTCACCTTCACATTAGGTAGATAGATTAATCCACTGAATGAGGTAAGATTATTGTTCTGTAGATTCACATTACACACATTTCTAAATTGGTCGACTGGAATCAAATCTACAGTTCTGAATTTAGACAAAGTAAATACAGTTCTTATTTTAATAGGACAGGAAAATATAAGAAAATGTGAGTTCCTTCATATACAACTACCAAAGGCATTTAAAAAGTCTCATCTGACAAATACAAAAATAATTAATGTAAAATGAATTGTTTAAATGATTAGCTGAATATATATTTTGGTTGGGTATATGTGCAAGAAAGTGACATAGAATTTGATTGCTTAAAAAAAAATACACATCTATTACCATATAAACATAGCATTATTACAGAAGAAACCTGTAAAAGAGACATTTCTTCTTTCTTTATACATTCACATATGTGTTCATGAAATCATAGTGAAATTGATATAGTAAATCATAAGATTTTCAGGTTATGAACTTCAGATGATATATAAGAAGTAGGTCATTTCTGAAATACCAGGAAGTGGTTAGGGATGGAAAAGGAAAGGAAAAGCAGGTAATGTCTTTGAAAGCAGAGTTTCTGTGGTATCTTTTGGAAACTTTTATGGCATTCCATCTGTGTGAACATTTTGGTAATTAAACAAAATTCTTGATTCCCAGTCCATAGCTATAACTTCATCTGAGCCATGACAGAGAAGAGCATAAAACTACATCCCTTTTCCTAATCACTTCTCTAAACAAATCCTAAACTTCAAGTTATAATTATGACATTTACCCATTAAGTCATTCATTCATTCATTTATTCATTCAACATATTTTCATTAGTATTTCCTAAGTGTAGAAAATGTGTTTGGAAAGGCTACAACAAAGATGAAAGAAATGTTTCAGCCCCCAAGAAGTGGGAGCCAGAGAAATGAAAATAAAGAGGAGAACTGCTATGATAGAGTTAGCATCTCTATCATACCAATGTAATGGCATTTCAGGGAAAGAAAATATATTTTAAAAAGTCAAGGATGACACCATGGAGGAGAGAGATTTTGAGATGATATTTGGAGGGTTTGTAGGTATTTGTCAAGTAAATTAGCAGAAAATAGTTCTAGGCAGTGCAACAGGTACAAACAAAGGCAGAAACAAACTTGAAAGAGCATCTTATGATTGAGATTCAGTAACTAGAATATTTCAGAATTTCTGAAATATAAGTGTCATGGGCAGAAAGAAAAGGACTACAAGAGATAATGGACAGGTAATAAAGGGTCTTTTATGTTACACAAAGGAATTTTACATTTAGGCTGGGCACAGTGCTCACACCTGAAATCCCAGCACTTTGGGAGGCTGAGGCAGGTTAATCACTTGAGCCCATGATTGGAGACCAGCGTGGAAACATAGCATAAACGCTGTCTCCACAAAAAATACAAAGAAAATTAGCCATGCTTGATGACGCGTGCCTGTAGTAGGAGGATAGATTGAACCTGCAAGGTTGAAGCTGCAGTGAGCCATTTTTTGAGACCACGCCTCAGAAAATGCTAATTACTTAGCATGAACCTTTGCATTAGGGTAGATAATTTTATGAATTGATTATATTTAGATAAGATATATAAATGTATATGCTTCAGAAAATGATAATAATTATATAATTTAATTATAATGTAAAAAGGCATATAATAAAATGATTGTACCTAATGGATGATGAAGTCCAATTTAGTTCTTGCATTTGAGTGAAGTTGGAATGTCCTTGTTGTTCTGCAATCATGTCAGAAGTAAGTCTACCACCAAACAAATCTTTTGCACTCTCAGTCTCTGGTGGTTCCTATATGAAGACATTTAGAAAATGATGTCCTGTCTTACAGATGACTAAATCACACAGTTCTCTGGTTTCAGGTAAAAATTCAGTGGACTAATTTCTCCCAATTCCTCCTACTAAGTAGAGCTAAATCCTGTACATTGTATATGAAACAAACATAAGGCAGGGCAAGGTGGCTAACACCTATAATCCTAGCATATTGGGGGGCCAAGGTGGGAGGATTGCTTGAATCCAGGAGTTCAAGATGAACCTGGGCAACAAAGTGAGACCCTGTCTCTACTAAAAATAAAAAACAATTAGTCAAGTACAATGGCACATGCCTGTAGTCGTAGCTATGTGGGAGGCTGAGGCCAGAGGATGTCTTGAGCACAGGAGTTCAGAGGCTGCAGTGAGCTATGATCATGCCACTGGCTTCCAGTCTGGGTGATGGAGTGAGACTCTGTCTCTAAAAAATTTTTTTAATTAAAAAAATTAAAACCAAACATAAGAATACTGAAAGATGTGGAGAAGAAGGAAGACCAGGAGGTACCTTAGGACCTGAGGAATGACACCCTGGATTTTCTTTGCTTCATAATCTCTACTGGGTGGTGGAGAAGTTAGAAACCCAGAAATGACAATAAGAAAAAAACAGACAAAGTCCACAAAAATCCTGCTCTCTCTAGTCAAAGGATCAGGAAAGGGGAAGCCTAGCACAGCAGAAAACTTTAGACAATAACAAGCCTACTCCTGCTAAACCCTACAGAATAAACTGTGGCCCCAACTTCATGCCCATCAGTAAAAGCAGAATGGACTGCTTAGACTTTCACCAGTGCCCATCTGTAACAAGGCGCTTCTCCATCATGTACCTGCTAAGTGGGAACCTGGACTTTCATCCACCTTCAGCAGTAACACACTTCCCCACCCTGTACATACAAGTATTATTGTAGATAACATGGGGAGCCTGGATTCCCACTTCCACCCAGTAATAATGAGTTATCTGTGGAGCATCAATTAGGGATTCCTGTCTCCTCCAGCCAGGATGAATCAGTGGAGGCTTGTGAGAAATAGTAACAAGGAGTTCCTTCCCTCCCAGCCAGACTAAATTAATGGGGCCTGGTGGGGAGCATGAACTCCTACTGTAGCCTAGCAGTTAATGAAGTACACACCTCCAGGTTGTCAGCAGAGGCCAAATGGAGGAACTTGGACTTCTGTCTCCCACCTCACAGCAACAAAGTGGTTCCTGTCATCTTCTCACTGGTACAGTGTCAAGGGAGGCTTGCTAAAATAGATTTAAATAAGATCCAGAAAATACCCAAAATATCCAGAATAAAATAAAAAATATGCCATGCCAAGAACCAAGAACATCTCAACTTGCATGTGAAAAGACAATCAACAGATGCCAATTCTGAAATGACACAAATAGTTTTAATTGTCTGACAAGTATTTCAAAGCAGTCAAAGCAAAAATGCTTTAACAAGCAATCATGAACATACTTGAAACAAATGAAAACATGGAAACCCTTAGCAAAGAGATAAGTGATAGCAAAGCAATAGAAGATATGAAGAATGAAATGAAAAGTTTAGAATTTAAAAAATCCTATAAACAAATAAATTCAATGGATAGGGACTCAATAGCAGAGCGGAGAGAAAAGAGAAAAGAATCACTGAACTTGAAGACAGAACAATAGAAATTACCCAATATGAACAAAGAGAGAAAATAGACCCATAGATAAATGAGCCCCACTTTACCAAGATGGACATATCCTGTACTTGTGGAACCGTACAAAAGGTTTAATATTAGTATCACTGGATTCATAGAAAAAAAGAGAAATAGTGTGGGGCTGAAAAAGTATTTGAAGAAATTATAACCAAAAATCTTCCAAATTAGGCAAAAGACATAAACCAAGAAGCTAAGTAAGAAGCTAAGTAAACCTCAGACAGGAAAAAAAAACCCAAGTCCATGCAAAGACACATAAGAATAATCAGAATCAAATTTCTGAAAACTAAAAACAGAGAAAAAAGTCATGAAAACAGTGACAGAGGAATTAAATCTTACTTGTAAGGGAAAAACAATGTGAATGACAGCAGATTTCTAATCAGAAACCATGGAAACCAGAGTATGTGGCACAATATTTTTCAAGTGGTGAAACAGAAACATCAACCCAGAATTCTACACCCAGAGAAAATATCATTCAGAAACAAAAAGAGAAATCAAGACATTCTCAGAGGAAGAAAAACTAAGCAAGCTGTTACCAGCAGACCTACCCTAAGAAACGACTAAACAAAGTTCTTGAAATGGAAAGAAAAAAAGAAATCTTGGAATGCCAAGAAAGACGAAAGCACAATGGAAAGAGTATTAGTAAACTTCCCTTCCTGATTTTTCTAGGTGATCTTTGATTGATTGATGTAAAAAAAAACTATAATATTGTCTCATTGGTTCTCAATGTATATAATGAAAATATTTAATTCAAATATAAACAGGGGAGGAGAAATAGACTGAAAGGAAAGTAACATTTCTACACTTTACTCAAACTGGTAAAATGTCAACACTAACAGACTATAATAAGTTATGTATATACATTGTAATACTTACAACAACCACTTTAAAAAACCATATGAAGAGATACACTAAAAAACACTATGAGCAAATAAAAATAGAAGTCCAAAATATGTTCAAGAAGCCCATAAGAAGGCACAAAAAAGAAAACAGAAGAAAGATAAACAAAGGAAACAAATATAAAATAAGAAAACAAAATGGTAGACTTTAACAGGTCAACTTACTATATGAAATATAAATGGTCTTTGTTCACCAATTAAAAGATAAAAATTAGCAGCAGCTAAAGGAACATGATCCAATTGTATGCTGTCAACAAGACACTCACTTCAAATATAATAATATATGTAGGCTGAAAGTAAAAGAATGGAAAAAGATATCCTAAACATTAATCAAAAGAAAGCAGGAGTAGCCTCATTAACCTCAGATGGAGTAAACTTTGAAGCAAAGGAAATTACCAGAGTCAGAGAGGCCATTATCTACTGATAAAAGGTTCAGTCCATGAAGAAGACATAACAATCTTATACGTGTATGCACCAACAACAGAGCTGCAAAATATTTGAAGCTAGAGTTCCCAGTTATTTTAGCAAATTATCTGGGTATTGCTGTGAAGGAATTTTGTAGACATAATTAAAGCTCCTACTCAGTTGACTTTCAATAAGGAGATCATCTTAAATAATCTCGATGGGCCCGATTCAAACAATTGCAAGGCTTTAAAAGCAGAGGTGAGACATCCTGGAAGAAAGAATTTCCCTGAAGAAAATCCACTCATAGACAGAAGCTTTCATCTATACTTGCCCATAATCTTCCATTCCTGATGCCTGTCCTATGGACCTCACACTTGTTTAGGCAGTCCTCTCAATTATTATGTATTCCTTGATATTTATATATCTCTATATAGACATAGATATCTCTATATGTAGATCTATCTTACTAGTTCTGCTTCTCTTGTTGAATCCTCAATAATAAAATCTCAAAATAAGTTTTAAAAACATATTAATTCATCCTTAGAAATACTATTGGTTTTGTGTTTTTTTATAATCATACAAGCAACATATGATTAGTGTCCCAAATCAAGGGTTGGCAAATGTTTTCTACAGTTTTCCTACAAAGAGTCAGTCAGTATTTTAGCCTTTGGGAACGATAGCTTCTCTGTTACAACTATTTAATTTTGCCACTGCAGTGTGAAAGCAGTCATAGACTATATATAAACAAACAATCATGGATGTTTACATGGATTTATTTACAAAAATAGGTGGCAGGCCACATTTGGCCCAATGGCTATTGTTTGGGATTCTATTTCAGACAAATGGCTTGAACTTGATCTAAATAAAAGTGGTAAGTCATTTGATCTACTTTTACTCAAACTCCCTTCTTTTTTTCTACTCCATTAAAACTTCATATCTAAATTGAGAATATGTATCCTTAATGTAAAAAATAATCTTTTACAAATAAAAGTATATGGGAACAAAAGATAAAATGAAAACACAACTACCCAAATTGCTCTTTGGTTCTTCCTAGTCTTTGCCCTCCCTTGGTTTCTACTCCAGCTCCAAAGAAGGCAATGTAACTATATATCTAGAGAGTATTGGACAGAGAGTGAGGCTCAGCTGCCCATGATTTACCATTAAACAGTCATGTAACTTGGAAGAAGTCATGTAACTTCTCTAGAGTTCCTTGTGTTCATACATGAAGAATTTGGACTATGCCATTGCCAAAGTTTATTTATGTCTCAGACACTCTAGCATTATAAATTGCTCTCTTCCCTACCTCTGCACCCACTTTTCCTGACTTCTTTTTCTACATATCTTTAATAAATGAAAGTAATAGAGTGTCACTTAGATTTCTTTACTTTCTCTACTCTCTTCCCTTAGAAAATATTGCATATGCTTTTGGTTTTAACTGTTAACTCTCTTCAAGTCCAAACAATTGTAAAGTAAATTTTCATATCCAAATGTAATCTTGTGATTTCAACTGCCTGCTTGACATCTCCAGTCAAATGATCTTCTGTCATATAAAACTAATGTCCAATACTAATCATCTTATACCTCCAATTTGCTTTTCTTCTTATTTATATTCATATTCTGTTATGGTATTTTTTATTGGCATAGACTCAAACCTTGTAGACATCTTTTATTCTTCCTTTCTCTTGCCCTTCAAATCCAATGCATTCCCATTCCTTGCATTTAAAATCTAAATTCTTCAGTTTAGTCTTCATGTCCAATTATTAATCCATATATTTATATTCTGCCTCATTCCACAAATAATTTGTGGCAGCTTACAGGAAACACATATAATCAAATAGTAAAATGCAAATCATAAATAATGAAAATCAAGATAAAGAACAATATAAGCTAGAATAGAATGAAACTAGGATTAGTGACAAAAAGACTATAAGACCCTATAGGGTTTATATTATTGAATCATAAATTTGGTCCTGAGTTTTTAGGTAAAGTGAAAAGGAATATAATTAAATAATACTCATTGATATGGATTGGCTCTGTGTCCCCACCAAAATCTCACTTTGAATTGTAATAATCTCTACATGCTGTGGAAGGGACCCAGTGGGAGGTAAGTGAATCATAGGGATGGGTTTTTCCTGTTCTTTTGATAGTGTTGTTCTTGTGATAGTGAAGAAGTCTCATGAGATCTCACCCTGTTTCCCAGTCACTCCAGCCATGGCTAAAAGGAGCCAATATATAGCTGAAGCCATGGTTTTAGAGGGTGCAAGCCCCAAGCCTTGGCAGCTTTGATGTGGTGTTGGTCCTGTGGGTACACAGAAGTCACTAATTGAGGTTTGGGAACCTCCACCTAGATTTCAGAGGGTGTATGGAAATGCCTGGATATCCAGGCATAAGCTTATTGCAGGGGTGGAACCCTCATAGAGAACCTCTGCTAGGACAATGCCAGAAAGAAATGTGGGGTCGGAGCCCCCACACAGAGTTCCCACTGGGGCACTGCATACTGGAACTGTGAGAAGAGGACCATCGTCTTCCAATCCCTAGAATGGTAGGGATTGGAAGTGCATAGCTTGCACTGTGCACCTGGAAAAGCCACAGACACTCAATGCCAGCCAGTGAAAGCAGCCGAAGGGAGCCTGTATCCAGCAAAGGCTCAGGGGCGGAGCTGCCCAAGGCCATGGGAGCCCACCTCTTGCATTAGCATGACCTGGATGCAAGACAGGGAGTCAAAGGAGATCATTTCAGAGCTTTAAGACTTGACTGCCTCGCTAGATTTTGGACTCACATGTGGCCTGTAGCCCCTTTGTTGTGGCCAACTTCTCTCATTTGGAACAGGTGTATTTACCCAATACCTGTACTCCCGTTGTATGTAGGAAGTAACTAACTCGCTTTTGATTTTACAGGCTCATAGGCAGAAGGGACTTGACTTCTCTCAGATCAGACTTGGGAATGTGGAATTTTGAATTAATGCTGAAACGAGTTAAGATGTTAGGGGACTGTTGGGAAGGCATGATTGGTTTTGAAATATGAGGACATGAGATTTGGGAAGGGCCAGGGTGAAATGATATGGTTTAGCTCTGTGTCCTCACCCAAATCTCACCTTGAATTGTGATAATTCCCACATGTCATGGGAAGGACCCAGTGAGAGGTACTTGAATCATGGGGGTGGTTTTTCTCAGCTGTTCTTGTGATAGTGAATAAGTTTCATGAGATCTGATGGTTTTATAAAGGAGAATTCCCCTGCACTTGCTGTCTTGCATGCTGCCACGTAAGACGTGACTTTGCTCTTCCTTTGTCTTCCACCATGATTGTGAGGCCTCCCCAGCCATGTGGAACTGTGAGTCCATTAAACCTCTTTCCTTTATAAACTGCCCAGTCTTGGGTATGTCTTTATTAGCAGCATGAGAACAGACTAACACACTCATTGTTAGTGAGCAGAACACAACTTTTCCTTAGGGAAAACGTTTCTCCTACATTTATTTCTAAAAGTGCTTTCTCATGTGGCCCTTCAAATGAGGGCACAGACAGATAGGACAGATAAGATCCTCAACAACATCTTTAAAGTAAATACAGTACTAGTCTCATAGGACTATGTTAAAAACATTCTTTAGTGAAAGCTAACAACTAAATAAAACCCAGTATACAATGTTCTAGGGAATTTTCATGTGTTGGAGTGAGAATGTTTTAGTGGTCCATTCTGAGGAGGGGCCAGAAAACAGCAGGACTAGGATTAGTAATCTTCTTGGAATACTTCAGAGTACTAAATGATCATGAATTGTCTTTCAATTTTCTAGAAAGTTTGATGTGTTTTCTTGTCTGATTGGAGTTGGGCAACATTACACAGGGAAACCTTTTATTCTTTGCACATTTGTCATGTATTTACCTTGTTATGTAGAAAACAGGAGCCCTATGAATTTGCTTGTTATGGAATCCAAGTATCCAAATGTTGCTTTCACATTCAGTCCTAGGGTCTGTGTCTATTTTTCTTTTCAGCTTACTTAGTAATGTTGACATACCACATTTTTGGTTCAAATATATTTTTTCTTAATTATTAATATTAGCAACTATATTTCCCCAGAAAATAGAAAGCTGCTTTTAGGCTTAAGAGGATGGTAAAGCTCCAGAGCATAATTTTTCTACCCTGTCCCATAAAATTGTGTTCTTTACCTTTTAGGCATTGAATTCAGTGGGTTCTATCATAAGCAGCATTTTCCCTTCCTTTCCACCACAATTCAGACAATTAAGAATTGGCCAGATGACAAAATTTAAAAACCCAGATCTAGACTGTATTAAGTCTAGTAAATTTGGCTATCATGCTAGTGATAAAGCAATGTTCAAATAACTATGTCCTATGAATATGAGTATGCAGCTTAGAGCAAATATTATAAGTCATAAAACAACTTACAATTGGTATTCCATCCAAAGCTTTCAGTTCTGGAAGATGAAATATTACAAACAACCGGTAGTTTTCTTGATTCCATACAATAATGTTTCCACACATGTCTAGAATGACCAAGTTGCATAAACCCTAGGTAATAAAATACATACATTTATCCATATGTATATTTAAAACACTCTAGTAAGAGGTTAGCCATTCTCAAATTTTAATATTAGAATTATCTATTATTCCATGGGATTTCAGTGCTTTTAAGTGTACTTTTTTTTGTTGTTAAAGATGGGGTCTCACTCTGTTGCTCAGGCTGGAGTGCAGTGGTGAGATAACAGCTCACTGCAACCTCAAACTCCTAGGCTCAAGTGATCCTTCCACCATGGCCTCCCAAAGTGCTGAAATTATAGGCATAAGAAACCACGCCCAGTCTAAGTGCACTTTTAAGTGCAAGGGTTACCCTTTCAGACCACTAAGGTATAATTTTGCGTAATATTTCAATGGTCTATGTTATATAATCAGAATACCTTTTAGGATACTAGTGCCAAATGCATTATCTATCAATGGTAAAGGCTTAGAGTGAACTTTACTATGTTTAAGACAAATATACTTCGTTTATGGAATAATGGCTTAATAAATGGCATATATGTGTCTATATAGATATAACAGGAATAAAAGACACTGGTATTTGAAAAGCAATAAAATTGAAGTGCTTCTACTTTCTGAGAGAGTAGTAGAATTCATCTTAAGGGAAATGTGCTATCTTATTAGACCAGACACTTTGATATGCCTTTGTTGTGAAGGAAGGGTCTTGGTAGGTATGAAAGGGAGAGGTGAAGATAAGAGGGAGTAAAACTACTGTGCATCATAATGTAAAGTGGCTTATTGTGTTGCTGGTGTTCTTGATTAGGTTGCCTCCCTAGCTCTAGAAGTAGTAATTGTATTGGGGGAATGGAAAGGGGAGAAATCTGAACTAAGAAAAGACAGGAAATGGACACAAGTTTTTGGTAGGAGATAAAGTCGTAATAACATTGTATCAGCAAAAGGAGAGGCCAGTGTAAGACTCATAGTGTTAGAAAATGGCCACTGAACTTCAGAAACAATGAAGTCACACATGACATTTGAAGTAAATGCTTGTTCTGTGCTATAGAAACCCTCCATTTTGATCAAACCTTTTTTAATCCTATTACACAATAGCCTTAAATTAGTGGTTTCTTTGGGGGAATTAAAACAAGCAAATCTGAGCAAAGGTGACCAAGTTTGAACCAACTGGTAAGAGAACAGTGAGAGAATATCAAGAATTGTACTGAGAACAGGAGAATGCTAAAGAATACCTGGAACTATTGAAGAAGGCACTAGTTAGAAGGAATAGGTTTGGGTTATCACACTTGAGTATTAAAAAAAAGTTACCCCAGAAGGATAGCAAATGGGGACGTTATGTTTACACATGTATATGTTTGTATGTGTACATAAATTGAATGCAAATACATTTTAATAAATCTCTTTTTATTTTCTTTATATTTACCAAATTCTGTGCAGTAAATATGCATTACTTTCATAATATAAAGAAACAATAAATATTTTTAAAAACAAAAAAATTACTACCCCAGATGATTACCTTTAAATTATACATCTCCTGATTGACAGCAATATAGTTATTGCTTATATATAATTCAACAAGAGTAAAAGATTTTTGTAAACCACTCAATGAAGTGATTCTGTTGTTCTCAAGAGAAAGGGAGTGAAGATGAAGCACGTTATCAAAAGTATGCTGTTCCAAACCAGTAAGAAGATTATTATTTATGCTGAGGCGAGTTAATTTAGTCATCTTGGAAATACCTTGAAAAATAAAATTCAAGAAAAGATTCAGATAACATTAAAAGGTTAATTTAAAAATAACTATCTGGGCATTTTATTGTAATCAAATAAATCATTTTTAGGTTCAAATGGTTTTAAAGATTCTGTAATACTAACTATTGTTGCTTTTCCTTTTGTTTTGAAAGAATATAATCTTGTGTATAAACCCCATCTCAAACATTAAATTCTAATTTGTGATTTTTAAGTAGATTCCGTCTTCTTAGAAGTTAAGGAAAGGCATTACATGAAAGTATTGAATTTCTCTTTCAAATAACCTTAAAATGATGTAATGAATTAAGATTTTTACCATTTTGACAACAAAAAGCTCTACACAAAGCTCAAAATAATCACCAGCCCTCATTTTTAAATATTAAGGGTAAGGAACTAGAGTACCACATTCTGGAAAGTGCATCATTTGTATTAAAATGAACCATTTAGCAAACATTTACTTTCATATGTTTAAAAGTACTATAAGATAGAAGTTTAGAAAATGGGACCAGTCTAACTCCTATGTACATTATGTACTGCAAGCACTTTATAAGTATAGCCAGGATGGTGCAGTTGAAAGGCAAGAACTTTGGAATGCTAGTTGGCTTCAAATGTATCACTACTAGGTTTGTGGAAATACATAAATAATGTAACCTCTGAGCCTCAGTTTTCTCATCCATAAAATGGGCATACTGAAATTTACTTCCAAGGAGTTATGAAATTAAATGGAATAATGTTTGGAAAGTATCAAATAATTATCTGTGTTCTCCTTTCACATTAGTTCCCATTGTGGGACTACACAATGCTAAAGGTGAATCAATCTAGAGCAAGATAGGATCAAAGCCCTAAAGCAAAAATCATTAAATTGGTATGAAACCTACCATGTCTGAATAAGAATCTTCTCCAAAAACTGGGTGTAAGAAAAATACAGATTGGAAGATTCTTCTCTTTACTAGCTTTACGGAAGGAAATGAAAAGGAAATAGGGTTTCTAATTGTATGTACAAAGCAAAACTAATGTCCAGCTGTATGGGAATGGCAGACTGTTGATAGTTCTAGACACAGATGCCTAAGCTAGCCCTAGGTTTACTCAACTGAAATCTACAGAAGAGAGGCCTGTGAATCTGTATATTCAGTAAGTATCCCAAGTGATCCTTATGATCAATAAAGTTTTAGAAACATATTGTTAACAGCTATTAAAATGAAATATATAACAAATGTTTTATATTCTATCTTAAAGATATTTAATACTTGCTTTTACATATATGACTTTTTGAAATCAAATTTTCTATTTTATAAAAAGTGTAGTATATACACATGATAAAAATAATCCAATTCAAAAATGAATAAAGTGTTAAATTCTCTTTCCCATCCATGATTTCTAATTCTTACCTTCTCTCCTTGACAAAGACAACCATGTCACCAAAATGCACATACAGAAATATTCTTTACTCAGATAAGTGTGTGTGTGTGTATACACACACATATACACATTTCTCTTTTCAATCAAATAGTGCACACTTGTGGATATATTTTTTAATTTCTAGGAGTTAACTACTCTTTTGAGTAGATGGAGAGGGAGAATAAGAGAAAGTTGGTAGCAAGTAATGGAAAGTTTCTTTCAATTTCTTTCTAATGAAGGTAAGAATAAAATAGGGAGGCTGAGGTAGGTGGATCACAAGGTCAGGAGATCCAGACCATCCTGTCCAACATGGTGAAACCCCATCTCTACTAAAATACAAAAAACTAGCTGGGCATGGTGGTACCTGCCTGTAGTCCCAGCTACTTAGGAGGCTGAGGTAGGGGAATCACTTGAACCCAGGAGGAGGGGGTTGCAGTGAGCAGAGATTATGCCACTGTACTCCAGCCTGGCAACAGAGCAAGACTCCATTTCAAAAAAAAAAAAAAAAAAAAAGAGAGAGAGAGAAAGCTAGGAAGGAAGGAGTCAGAAAATACTTGACTTAGTACTATATATTCTGGGACATGTTCTCTAAACTCATGATTTTTAGCTGTAGATAAGCATAAATCCAAATTAAGTGAAGAATCTAAGAAGCTTGGAAGAGGGAAGGGAGGAAAAGTCTTTTTTACTCTCTCTGGTTCAGAAAAATATGTTCTAATACTGAACTTTAAACAGTCAAATAAAATATATTGGTATCATTATTAAGATATTAGTAAAGCTGCTTAACTGGACTTGTATGTGGATCCATATAAAAGGTTACATGTAGTATATTTTATTTTCAACCTCTAGTGAGTATAATTTTCATTTTTTGTTAAAGTCTTCAAATTTCTAAATAGAACCTAATTTTATATTTTCAAAACTGAACTAGGCTGCTTTATCTTTTTCAAAAGCATACCTCATTCGTTTATTCAACTTTACAGACATTAATGACTACATAGTTTGTATGTGCTAGATTTAGTAACAAATTGTAAACTAGCACAGAGGAGAGGAGAAAGAAGCCACAGGAGGTGAAAGTCAGCTTTCTGGGCTCATTATATATAGTCAAATAGTCACAAATTCCACTAATGGGTATGAATTTGTTTTAATTTTTCATTTATCTTTTATTTTTTAATTTGATATATCATATCTATTTATCTTATACAACATGATATTTTGAAGTATATATACATATTGTAGAATGGTCCAATCTAGCTAACTGATAATTGCATTACCTCACACAGGTATTTAGAATACTCTGCCACAAAACTTGGAACTTTCCTAGAGATCTTCCTCTTCAGAAACTTTGTTCCCTATTATTTTTTGCTCTGTTGTTTAGATATACATATTTTGATACTTCAAAGTTCTTAAATATTTTACCTTCTATCTTTGAGATGCAGTTTCCATCTAGTATGAGCTCTTCCAGGTTAATACAGGATTCCAGGCCCTCCATTTTAGTGAGATTATTATTGCTGAATGATGCCCATTTCAAATTTTCCAATTTTTCTAAATTTGTGATTTCAAAAAGATGTTGTGCATCTAAATTTAAGGCTGTTATCTGTAGAATAATTTACATTATATGTTATTTCTGAATCTTATAAATAAATTCAATGTTATAAGATTTTAAAAAGCTAATGAAATAATTCAAATATGAAAAGTAACATCAAAAGAATTCCTTTAGGAACTAAGGATATTATAAAGCTATTAGTTTACAGAAAAGTAAAATTTGACAAGATTGTAACTTCAGGAGGACTTATATGGTATTAAGGACACTGGTGTGCTAGAGTCCCACTGCAGTAATGGACTTGTCTCAGCTGCTGGGAGAGCTTCTGGCAGAGAGCCTTCAGCTGTCAGTCCCTGCAGGGACTGCCTCAGTGTAGATAGCTGCCAAGGTCATGCTCCTTCCCAAGTTGGCCCTCAGCCAGTGATGGAGACATATGAAGGCCTGACCGTCTCAGCCCAACTTAGGACAAATTTAAAGGGCCATTCTAATTCCAGAACTGCCTATGGGTCAGCCAAAGCTGTCACTGGGCCTTCGTTTGTAGCTCAATGTCTATATATATCTTGTAAGAAAAGTAATGCCAGCAATGTCTCCCATTTTCAAGGAGCAGCTTCACTTAGTCCAGTTTCTATGTTTGGCAAGAGGTATAAGGACACCTAATATAGCAAGAAGCTGCTGGTATTCTATCCTTTTCCTTTACCTTTGGCTGAATTCTGACCAGCTTTCCTACTCTCTTGTCATTATTCCTAATCTCGCTGTCCAAATTTTGGCTTGATCTCTGGCTCTGAGCCTTTAAATTTTGCTTGCCTATTCTGAAGTGTTACCAGAATCTATCCTTCAGTTTTAGTGCATTTTTACCTTAAATTTCTAATTCTATGGTGAACACAGTCAAGGCCCAGCCCCTCTGACATAGCTACTCCTGACTTGACCTCCTTATTTTTTTAGAATGTGAAAAATGTATTACTTTTTTCTAATAATAACAATGTCTTTCTTATTTTAATTTTTTCCAACTCTGTTGAGGTATAATTGACATTTAAAATTACACATATTTAAGGTGTATAAACTTGATATAAGTATATACTGTAAATTAAAAACTGCACAGTCTCAATTATATATGAAATCTAGGGCCGGGCGCGGTGGCTCACGCCTGTAATCCCAGCACTTTGGGAGGCTGAGGTGGTTGGATCAGAAGGTCAGGAGATCGAGACCATCCTGGCTAACACAGTGAAAGCCCATCTGTACTAAAAATGCCAAAAATTAGCTGGGCATGGTGGTACATGTCTGTAGTCCCAGTTACTTGGGAGGCTGAGGCAGGAGAAATTGCTTGAACCAAGGAGGCTGAGGTTGCAGTGAGCCGATATTGCGCCACTGTACTCCAGCCTGGGTGACAGAACGAGACTCCGTCTCAAAAAAAAAAAAAAAAAGAAACCTAAAATAATCAAACTCATAGGAGAGAGTAGAATAGTGGTTGCCAGGGGCTGGGGGCAATAGGAAATGGACACATGTTGGTCAAGAGGTACGAAGTTTCAGTTATGCAAGACAAGTAATTTCTGGAGACCCTAATGTACAATACTATGACTAAAGTTAATGATACTATATTGTATACTTGAAATTTGCCAAGAGGGTACATCTTAAGTATTTCTTCCCTATTTTAATTAATCTTTTTGAGCTTTCTGTCCCTTACCTATCTGTGCCCTTATGATACACAGACCAACACTGACTTAAAAATAGATTTAAATTAAGCTTTATATTAGGTTTAATAGAATTAGATTTACCTTCAAGTACCAGTTTCCACTTGGATGTAAATGAGGTCCTAACTTTGAAATCTGTGTCAGAATTTTGGCAGAAGGCCATATACTAAGTATCCGTGGTCTCTCCTTTTTAGTACTAGAATGCCTTAAGAGAGATAACTAATAAAATTTTAAAAATACAGTGAATAAACAGTATACAGAGGTTAGTTGACACATAGTAAAATTATTGTTTCCTAGGGAAGATGAGTGGCCCAGTAAATAATTTTAAAATATAACATTTCCTTTGTGTTAAATTGTTTTCAGTATCTAGATACATTTTAATTACATTATTTCTTGTTTTAGCAAATATCAAACCATTACAAGATAATATTTATAAGACTGTAAAAGGATTACTATAATATGAACACCCATATAATCCACCCGTGAAACCAATTTAAGAGCTAGAATATTATGAATACATTACAAGCACCCTGTGGGCCTGATCTAAGCCCTTTTCTTTCCTTCCCTTTAGAAGTGATCATTATCTCAAATGTTTTGTCCACCATTGACTTGCTTTCTTTATAGTCTTATGTCTGTGTCCATAAACAATGTATCATTTAGTTTTGCACATATTTGAACTTTATGTAAATTGAATAATATGTATGTATTCCTTCTATGACTTGCCTTTTTTTGTTCAATATCATATTCATCAGATTCATCTAAGCTTCTGTATGTAGCTGCAGTTCATTCATATGTCCTGTGTATAGTATTCCCTTAATGACTCTCCTGTCAATGAACATTGGGGTTGATTCAGTTTTTGCTATTATAAACACTGCTGTCATGAATATTCTTGTGCATGTTTCCTGGTACATATATGCAAGAATTTATTTAGAGTATATGCCCCTAAGTAAAATTGCTGGGTTGTAGAATACATATATGTGTGTATATATATATACACACACATACACACACATATACACCAGCTTTACTGAATAATGTCGAATTGTTTTCCAAAGTGGTTGTACCACTTTGGAAAAATTACACTTTTACTTCATATTCTTGCAACAACTTGGTATTGTCAGGCTTTAAAGTTTTTGCTCATCTATAAAACTGGCAAAAATTGGTAGGTCACTGTGATTTTAATGTTCATTTTCTTGAAATCTAATGTGGTGGAGTATCTTTTCCTAAGTTAATTGGCTGTTCTGATTTCCCCTCCAGTGAAGTGTCTATTCAGATCTTTGGCTCATTTTTCTGTTTGGCTGGTTGACTTTTTCCTTATATATTCTGCATATATAAAGAATATCTTTTGACAGTTGTGTTGCAAATTCCTTTTCCCAGTATGTAGCTTGTCTTTTCATTTTCTTTGAAAAAAGACATATTAATTTTAATGTAGACATGTCTAATTATTTATGGTTTATGCTCTTTGTTTCCTGCCTACTATTCACTAATTCAAGGTCATAATGAAAATCTCTGATATTTTCTTCAAAAAAATTTCTGGTTTTGTCTTTTACAATAAAGTCCTTAATGCCGTTTGTTGAATAATCTCCCTGATCTGCAAAGGGAGCTCTGTTATTTATAAAGTTTCTACAGTCTACATTAGGTGTTTATTCTGTTCCATTGGTCTATTTGTCTAGCTCTGTGCCAATAACACATTGTCTTAAAGGATTTTAGTAGGCTTTGATTTTCTTTCTCTTTCTTTCTTCTCTCTCTCTCTCTCTCTCTCTTTCTCTCTCTCTCTCTCCTTTTTCGGCCAGGCTACAGTGCAGTGGCACGATCTCAGCTCACTGCAACATCCATTTCCCGGACTCAAGCAATTCTCTTGCCTTACTCTCCTGAGTAGCTGGGATTACAGGCATATGCCACCATGCCTGGCTAATTTTTGTATTTTTAGTAGAGATGGGGTTTTACCATGTTGGTGAAACTCCTGATCTCAGGTAATCCATCCGCCTTGGCCTCCCAAAGTGCTGGGATTACATGTGTAGGCCACCGCACTCAGCCTGATTTCTTTTTTTAAAAAATATTTAATCTTCTTAATTTCAATTTTTCTTCTAGATTCAGAGGGTACATGTGCAGATTTGTTACAAGGATATATTGCATGATGTTGAGATTTGGGATACGATTGAACCCATCACCCATATAGTGAGCATAGTACTCAAATAGGCAATTTTTCAGCCCTATCCATCTCCCTCCTCCTCCTTGTATTCCCCAATGTGTATTGTCCCCATCTTTATGTCCATGTGTACCCAGTGTTTAGCTCCTGCTTATAAGTGAGAACAGATGATATTTGGTTTTTCTTTTCTGTGTTAATTCGCCTAGAATAATGGTCTCCAGCTGCATCCATGTTGCTGCGAAGAACATGATTTTGTTCTTTTTTATGGCTGCATAGGATTCCATGGTGTACATTTTCCACGTTTTCTTTATCCAGTCCACCACAGACAGGCACCTGGGTTGATTCCATGTTTTTACTATTGTGAATAGTGCTGCAATGAACATATTTATGCGTATGCCTTTTTAGTAGAACAATTAATTTTCTTTTGGGAATAGCCCCAGAAATGGAATTGCTGAGTAGAATGGTAGTTCTATTTTCAGTTCTTTTCTTAGGGTAAATTCCCAACTCTTCTTTTGGAGTGTTAATGATTTTTTTAATCAACAAAAAAGTTTCTTTTCAAAATTTTGAATAGTTCCAAAATTAAAAATTATATTGCTTAAGGAATGAATATTCAGATACTCCACAAAAAGTAAATAGCTAGAAAACTAGAGTAGATATATTTAGGATGTTGAAGCTACTTTGGCTAAAGTACAGCATTCTTAACATGGATAATAATGGTATTTCCTCTCCTTCCATGTTAATGGATTGTGTTCTTTTCAGTCAAATAAATATAATGTTAATACTAAGTAGATAGATAATTCACTAAATGCTTTCTGAAGGCCTCTAAGCTTACTTTATCCTCAGACAGTTGCTTATTTTCAAGTAGGCTCTAGAAAGGGCTCTGGTGAGTTCAGGTGACTAGGTAAAAAAAACAGTTACCCTAGAGGTATTTTTCGTGTAGTGTTCATGGATAATAAAGAGAATACATACAATCATTTGGTATTTAAATGAGATACATTTAAACAGAAACAAATATCAAGTGTTATGATTTCTCTGCATTAATTTTTTATTAATATGCTAAGAGGGAATATAAAATCTTACTGACAGAGAGTATGGGAAATACTATTTGTATGTTCTAAATAGCACAATGAAGAGTAAACAATAAAATCTAACCTGAGTCATCCTTGTTCCAGCAATAAATTTCAAGGCTGCTGTTGCTTCTTCTTCAGAAATGAAGACTCCATTTAAATGGGTAAGAGTCTTTAATCTGCCAATAACACTCAGCCTCAATGTGGCTGGCTTGGGAAAAACAGCAAAAAATTATTTATTTTAAGATAAATTATTAAATATGGCATGAAAATGAGTGATTTTTTATATCCTTCCATAGAATTCAAAATTATGCATTTCCTTGTTCATTACATATAACTAAAAATAAAAGCTGAATTATTTCAATAATAGTTGAAATGAAATTATATTTAAGAATTAATCTGTTTGTTTGAAGGTGGATGGTTCTACTCTGATGAGGAAGGGAAATCCCATAAGCTGTTGGAAAGTGACTGTGGTGAAACGCGTTAAAAGAACAACTGTAGTGACTCCTGGTTTATCTAGATCAACAGTAAACTAGTCATCTCCATGTGTGATTCAACACGGATCTTTAGCCCTTGACAATCCAATCTGGCAACAGGGAGACAGCTGTACTGTGATCATCCAGGAAATATGCTTTGGCAAAAGAAAAACAGTCTTCACTTCTACTGAGCAAATAAGAAGAAATACAACAATACAAACTTAGTAATATGGCTAATTTAAAAGACCAATTGTGCTTTAGTTTTCTTTTTATAGGCTGAACACAGCCTTATATATATCTTTTAAAGGCAGAGAAAGGAAGATTCTTGAAATTACAATCTTTGGACTTATTTTAAATACTTGCAGATACACTTAAATATAGTCAAGGAATATGGAAATTACCTAGCATTAATATACATATTTTTGTAATGAGAAAAAATAATGTTCAGATTTCCTTTTTATAAGAAAACATAAGACTTTGTAATGCAGGTTGTGAGGAGAGGTGATTTCTGGACTTAAAATAGAAAACAAATAATACAAATAATACAAAAAGCAAAATAAAATTATAAAACGTTGTTTAATCACAGATTAGGATATATTATAAATCAAATTATGTTTCTTCCTTAATAGTATGCCTTTCTCACTGTATTATATTATTCTTGGTTCCCATGCCTTGTTAATACAGTGTTCTGGCACACTGAACTATATAAACTCTCTGGAGGTTTGCAAACGGCAATGACATCAATGACTCAAAGCAATGATGTTCTCAATCTATTCAAGGTTACAAAAAATCTGATATGAAATTATAGTCTTTTCTTATATTAACATCTGATTCATTTGATCAGTACATTAAATCCAACTTATGAATGACTTCATGGAAGGAAGTCTAGAAAAACAAAGACAGTTTGCCCATCTCTGGCTATTACTGAATAGTAAAGTTAGAAGGGAAATGTCTCTGAAATAAAAATGTTTGCTTTTTAGTAACATGTCTGTGGCATACCTTTTGCCATGGATTATGTTGAATATTAAGTGTAAGAAGGCTTGTGGTATGTTTGCATAACGTATTTATTTCATCACCAGATTTTTTCAGTTGATTCCAGCTCAAGTCTAAGTGCTTCAGTTTCATCAGACCTCTAAATCCCTCAAGAGTTATCACATGGTTATGGCTTGCATCCAAATATTCAAGGTTATACTGCAACACATACGAATAAAAGTGATGCTAAGAGAATCATAATCTGTATTTACAAAATAGTTTCTCTATGGTTCTTTATGTACTTTACATGCTTCCTGGTAATCTTCACAGGACACCTAAACAGTAGTTATGTTACAATGATGGTATCAACATACATATTTGTCTAAAAAACTACAGGTATTTTGTTTTAGTAATTCTCTTTTAATTAACATTTCACCCTTGTAACATAGAGTGGCAGTGTCTGTTTTCATAGGAGAGAAGAAATAAAGAAACCAATTTATCCCCAACAAACAAAATGTACTTTTTAATATATAGGCTTCTGATTTATACTATTGAACCCATAGCTTTAATTGGGTTCATCTTCAGAGTTAGAAACTAAACCCCTTAACTCAATACTAATAATTTTCTTTTTAAAAAGTACACAATTTTTAATAATAATTTTCTTCAATCATGAAAGTAACACATGTTCCTTGTTGGAAATTTGGAAAATATAGTAAATAAATCAAAAGAAAACATAGAAAGCATATATAATCCTATTGCTCAGAAAGAACCACTGAAGCATTGTTTTTTATTATATGCATATATTTTTTTCTTATGTAAAACACATATATATATTATATCCTTTCAACATTTTTTCACATTATTATATCTTAAAATTATTTTTATGACTATATGATATTTTGATATGTGATTATAATTTTTAAAAACATTTTACTGTAGATCTTTAAGTTTCCAATTATTGGCAACACAGAAACAAACATCCATGAGAATGATTTTCTAATTGCAACTCCAAAATCTTTTTCAGAACAGGTTTTAGAAACAGAATCACTGGTTCTTAGACTTTCTGCACTGTTAAGACTCTTGATAAATACTGCTAAGTAGATTTCAAGGAAGTTTGTACCAATACTTTCTTCCAACAGTAGACTGTGAGAATGCCTGTATTCTCAAATACTGATCCATCTGCCTTATTTTAATTTACATGATTACTGGTGAAGTTGAACATCTTTCCACGTGTTTATACTAGCCATTTTAAAATTCCTTTTTTTGTATATTGCCTTTCTTGTCTTTGGCTATTTGTCTATTCATATCTTCATCTTACTTGTTTGTGAGAAATCTATTAAGACTTTAAATTGTTACATTTGATTTCTCTACAACTTAATTTCAACAACTGTTTGAATTCAGAATAGACTCAGTCATTCCTTTATACGGTATAATTCTTATTTTTGGGATGGAACTTCCTATAGTGGTTCAGGTTTCAAGAGTTGAATCAAAACCTAAAAAAATTTCTGGAACCGAACAGTGTTACTAACTTTTAATTCTCAGAAGCAAGCATTAGCAAGACAAAACAAAAACTATCTCTTACTATCATCATTTCTTGAACAAAAGGCTATTTGACAGTAAAAACAGTATGAAAGCCATAAGTTTAGGAGAAAAAAAACACTTTTAAAAGTAAAATGAAATTGGCTTTATAAAAATTTACTATGTGGCCCTTCTGTTCCCAATTTTCATCATAGACTGCTGAAAGCTTGTCCCACATTGTGGCACCTACCTGTAGACCAGCATTTGGGAACCACATATCATTAAAAAAAATAACAGTCTTCTTCCCTTGAAAACAGGGTGGAATCTTTATTTCTGTATCTTCAGGATATAAAACAGACTCTAGGAACTTATTAAATATTCATGAAAACAGTATTTCAGTTTTGCGATAGCATTTTGTTTTAATATTTCTTGTGCTTCAGTTTAAAAATCTCTCTTAAGTTACAGTACAGTACAGTCCATTACAAAGATTAAAACTCAAAACACCTCTTAAATTTTCTTAGGGATACCGGTTCATTCTCTAAACATAGTTATCTCTAGACATCAGGAACAACTTAGCAACAGATTTCTCATTCAGAAAGGTAAGACAGTGAGTATTATTTCAATAAAAATTAGAACTATAATTGTTATCTAGATCAAGTTTGCAAATAGCCATTTATATTTGTTTTTTCCTAGTCAACACTAATTATGGTGAAGCTATTTTCAGAGAAAACATCTCTTCCTATTTCCTTCTCCCAGATATTCTCTTTTCCTGATAACACTGGTAAGTGAATGACAGACATGCAGGTTATTACATTTCAATTTACCTTATGTGGATGTCTTATTTAGATTTTTGAAAAAGTCCATAAAACTATAAGGTGTATTTATTTTCCACCACTTACAAATCCCAGGCCTTCCACCACATAAAGAAAGTCTTAGTTTGAGTATATTGATATATAAGGCAGCGCCAGGAATGATGAACACTCTAACAACAATACATTTACTTTCTACAAGCTAGAAGAACCAACTTACCTAATTTATATGATAAGCATGCAAGAAGAGCATAGAAATTGTCTATGTTAGTTCACACCTTATGATAGTAAAGATGAGTATCCCAAGGCAAATTAAAAAACGTAGAAGATAGGCATTATAAGTGAATGATTGAATTGGATCATAACCTTTTATAATATTGGAATAAACATAATAGTAAACATGCATATAAAACCAAGTATTAGAGACTATAGAGGCAGAGGCAGCAGAAGTTTGCAATCATTGTGAAACCATACATAAAAACAGGGCAAATAGAAAAAGCCAAATTTTCATGGACAATGTTTATAACAAAACTATATGACAAGGTTGCTCTATAGGCTCCAAAAGAAGTTGGTAGAAATAAACCACCGACAACACAAGATCTGCATGGTATCCACGTTAGAGAAGGAAGTGTCAGGGCAGCATTTAATGGACCTGAAGGCAGGAGAGCCCCAAAATAGTCAACAAATATTCACTGGAAAGTGTAGAGACCAATTTATAGCAATTGAAATAGGGAGGAGTTTTGCTCTCTTAAATACCAGATGAGTACATGACATCCATAGTAAAAAGGTCTGAAGGGGCCTGATACAGTGGCTTCTGTAATCCTAGCACTTTGGGAGGCTGAGACAGGAGAATTGCTTGAGACCAGGAGTTTGAGACCAATGTAGGCAACGTAGTGAAACTCCATCTCTAGAAAATTATTTTTAAAATTAGAAGGGTGTGGTGGCATGAACCTGTAGTTCCAGCTATCCAGAAGGCTAAGGCAGGGGAATCACTTGAGCCCAGGAAGTTGAGGCTGCAGTACACTCCATGATTGTGCACTGCACTCCAGCCTGGGTGACAGAGTGAGACCCTGTCTTTAAAAAAAAAAAGAAAAGAAAGAAAAGAAAATGAAAAAGAAAAAAGAAAGATCTGAAGGAAGCAGTCCCTGACACAGTCTAGCCCCTATGAATCTAAAAACTATTCCACTAGGACTCCCTTCAAGACAGAATCCTTCTCACAGAAGAAACTGCTGGGACTAAACTAAAAATTAAACAGGATAAGGACAAGAGAGGCAAATAAAAGAGAAGGTCTAGACTAAAGCGGAGGATTGGAATAGAGCCAAAAGCATCTCAGAAAGTATTACAATTTTCAAACAGTGCATATAAACAACAGAAGAGGAAGATCTGTGAAGTTAGAAAAGCTTCCTGAACCTCACCTCATTTTAAAAGTTAAGAAGAACTAATTACACTTACAAATGAGCAAAGAAAAGTACTGAGGTCAAATCCAAGACAAAGCTATGGTGGGATTGTAGAGAGGGGGAAGACAGAGATTAATATTGGTGCTAGCAATAAAAGTACACCAGAAAAATATGCTCAAGAAACATATCATGACTATTAACTTACCACTTTAAAACAAACAAAAAGATGTTAAGAATGATATGAGACATAAAATAACAATATAAACCTGGATTACAAAAACTAAAAAACTAATTTAAGAAATAAAGACTAAATCAGTCACATCCAAGAGTGAATAAAAAACAGATAACACTTTTAAGAGAAACACAAGGTGAAAAAGTGAAAAAATTTGAAGATAAGCAATGAATAAAGAGACAAAAAGGATTCAAGAGAAAGTGAAAAATACTGATGATAAAGAAGATTTCACATATGGATAATGAAGAGTCCCTAAAGAGTAAGACAAAAGCAAGGAAACAGAAAAAAATGCTAAAAATTTCCCATTCAAAATATCTTTCCTGAAAGAAAAATAATGATTTTAAGCTACATATTGGAAGATGATACTGTGGATCTGAAGAAAACAACACAGAACAACCAAGACAAATTCTAGTAAACTTATTAGACTTTAAAGAAAACTAAAAAAGTTATTTGGCTATCTAGAAGGAAGAAAAGCTTGTGACTTATAAAGGATAAAAAAAAAAACACATGTTCTCATCAGACTTTCTACAGCAATGCTTTGTAATAGAAGAAAATGAAGTAATATTTACGATGCTCCCCAAAATAGTGAGCCAAAGATTTTATACCTAGCAAAACCACATTTCAAGTATAAAGGACATAGCTAAACTGTTATTAACATTCAGTAGCTGAAGGGATATTGTTCCTATAACTCCTTCCTGATGATCTATAATAGAATATATTTCAGACAATCAAAATGTTTAGAGAGATACCAACATAAAGACTGGTGATGAGACATATACAATTACCAATTAATTAAAAGGGAGAGTATATGGAGCATAAGGCTACCTGCTGTGACAATATAGTTATAGTATAATTATTTAAATTATTTTTTTAAATTGGGAAGAATGGGAAGAACCTACACAAAATTTTTAGAAAATTTTTCCAGTAAATAATATTGATAATAGTGTAAGTACTGTCATTCTGACACCATTATGTATATAATAGTAGATAAAACAATGAGTAATTATTAGTCTAACATCTTGTATCCTTAAGAATCAGGATTCTTGGTATGAGAAAAGTGTATATATGTAAGTAATAGAAAAGTAAAAGTAAAAAGCTTTGTAGTCTTGAACCTGAATTGGAAGTATAAAAAATTCATGAGTTTATACACACATGCACACAGATATTCATATCCCCTCCAACAAGTTCAGCCCAGTGAAAAGACCTAGAAATAATGACCAATCAGATTGTATTCCTGAAGGACCACTTCTCTCTAAAAGGTTCTGGCCAGGCATGGTGGCTAACGCCTGTAATCCCAGCACTTTAGGAGACTGAGGCAGGTAGATCACCTGAGGTTAGGAGTTAAGAGACCAGCCTGGCCAACATGGTGAAATCCCATCTCTACTAAAATACAAAAATTAGCCGAGCATGGTGATGCGTGCCTATAATCCCAGTTACTGGAGAGTCTGAGGTAGGAGAGTTGGTTGAAGCTGGGAGGTGGAGGTTGCAGTGAACTGGGTGTGTGCCACTGCACTTTATCCTGGGCAACAGAGCGAGACTCCATCTCCAAAAAAAAAAAAAAGAAACTAAGCCTTGAAGACATGGCTGATGCCATGTCTGCAACAGAAAATATATAAGATGTGTATGAAACATCTTTGTATACCAAGTGTCAAAAAAGCTATCAAAGACAATTAGGGTCATGGCAAAAGAAGTTAACTTTGAAAAGCTCTCACTGGTTAAGGATGAGACAATCTGAGCTTCAACCATGTTAAAAATTACAATGATTGAATATAACCAAATATGGGTAAGTCCCTGCATTCATACTGATATTAAAACAAGAGTTGCTCACTTCAGGAAATGATAGGGAACCAATTCATTATCTTGCAAATTGGTGGATAAGCATCTATTCTGTACTTTCTATGTGAATGCTACCACTGGGATATAAAATAATAGATAATGAGAAATGCCTCTTTGTAAAAGTATTCCAAATAATAAATGAAACACTGATAGAATAAGAATATCACCATTTTGTAATCCCCAATGGCATTAAATAATAATGGCTTCTGGCATCATAAAAGTGAGACAATAAGATATTGTGTGTCTCCTACAGTCTTGTGAAACATTAGTTTTGCCAGAAAAAATAGAACCTAGGTCTGATCTTATCTTTGGATCCACTTGCCAATTTGCAGGAAAAATAGAAGATGGAAGGCATATAGGATGTATCTTAAGTAAGCAAATCCCAGGCTGTTGGAAATTCTTTGGGTCGAAAGGCTCAAGTAATTCTAGAAATAAACTATGGCAAATGGAAGGGAAATCTATCAATTAAAAGAGACTTAAAAGAGTACAAAGACGTTAAGGTTGATCTCCAGGTGGTAAGAATGTTTTCTTGTTGACCTACATTTTCTGTCTTTATACAATGCATATAAACTTCCTCTGTAATAATAACAGGTTGTCACAAATAATGTAACTTGTTGCCAAAAGCAACAAAAAATACAGTACTTTTTTTTAAATCGCAAAACCAAATTATTGTGCTAGAGATGTACACTTGGGTGACAGAACTATCAGGAAAAAATCCGGGAAGAAGATTACTACAGAGGTCAGGATAATGATTTCTTGTGGGGAGAGGAAGGCCAGGGGCCACAGAAGAGGGCTTTGCCCTAGGTGGCAAAGGTTTTATTTCTTGGATGCTAATTACAAGCACGTTCACCTTATAATAATGTACTAAGCCATATGTGTATAGCATGTAATTTTCTGTATCTGTGTTTTATTTTATAATAAAAAGATGAAGAAATACACACAGACATCCATGTAGTGTTTCTCCTCTCTCTGGTTACCTCTAATACCCTTATAGTTATTTTTAGAGAATTGACATTTGAAAGGTCTATAGCTAGCCACCTTTACTCATCCTAAAATTTGAAAATACCACTTTGGCATAAAATTTATCCAGTTCCCTTATCTGTAAAATGACAATGGTAATAGTCATTTAACAAGCAGGCTATGAGGCTGTGATAATGAAAATAACTTTTGTATTAAAAGTTATTTTAATACAACACCACCACGTGGCAAAATAAATGCTGGGCAGCTGGCTAAGCTCATTCACTATTTAAGTGTCTTGAATGAGTTTACTCTTTAAATCTGGGCTTAAGCAAAATTATAATAACTGTTATAACCTTTAGAAGTGCTGGTAAATAAATAGTAAACATACCAAAAATCTACATAGACTCCTGAGACCGCTTTTAAAATACCTTTTTTTCCTCAGTTGCATACTGAATTCAGACTATCAGGGATTCTATTTACTTAAAATGGCTTGGGCCTACCAAAAAAGCAAGGAAGTGGCTGTAACACTAACTCTAAACCTAATGGCAATAAGTAAAAGAAACAACTCCCATTACAAAGGTAGAAGAAATAATGTAAAGTTGTTGATACAGTGGCAAGGAGGTGGAATAGAGAATGAATAAGAGCTGGAAATGATGATATATTCTGATGAGATAAGTGACTGACCTGGGACCCATGTAAACAGGGGATGCCGAGTTGAAGTTCTGGAACTACATATGTAATTATTTTTGTTATATGATATATAACAAAATAAAAGCCAGACAAGATCCATGCCTATGTGTATGTGTGCAGTCCTGTATTGTCCTATGATATATGAGAAGGCAAATATAAATTCAACAAGATGTATGCATGTGATATTCAGGTAGAAAGGACAAGACAAAAAGCAAGAGAAATAACAACCTGGATGAGCAGATGGGAAGAACTGACCATGTTAAGATGTGAAGTGGTGAACTAGAAAATGAAAAAGAAATAGGGACTCATGAGAAAGAGAGAAAGAAGAGTGGGAAAAAAAAGAGTAGAAAAAATGGAAATTACACCAGAGGACATTTTAAACACAAACTTGAGAAGTTATTTTAACATATTTATTTAAAGTAGCTAGAAATGAGATATGGCCATTGGTACGGATTTGGTCTGCAAACAGAAGTTCAACCTAAGACCATTTTAGAGAAAGTAACATAATACAGTATACGTATTTAGGCTGATTCAGGCTGTATAACCTTGTAAATGGTAGATATGAAGCCATAATTATAAAAATAATGTATCCATTAATTATTTTATTTTACATAAATATTTTCAAAAGGACAGTTCTTTTTTCAAATACTTATTCCAATTTATCATTTGTCTTCTGACCTCATGATCTTTTTGCTGCACCAAAGTTTTTTCTTTTTATTTTATAGCTCTCCTTTAGGAGTGGGCCTAACTCCTGGGCAGTGTGCCCAGAGTCAGCATAGTTTTTAAAAAATATTAAATTGGCAAATTAAATTTGAATATGTTCAAGGTGTACAATGTTATGATTTGATATAACTGTGTAATGATTACCACAATCAAATTAATACATCCATCACCACCCTTGCTGTGCATTAGATACCTAGAACTTGTCTATTTTACAACTGAAAGTTTATACCCTTTGACCAATATCTCCTCATTTCCCCTAGACCTTTGGCCCTGATAACCACCATTCTACCTTCTGCTTCTGTGAGTTTGACTTTTTTAGATTCAAAGGAACAATTCTTACCAAGTGGTATACATCATCTAAACAGGTAAATTCATTAAAGCTAATGCTTAGTTTCCGAAGTCCTGTTAACTTGGAGAGATCTCTCAATTTACTCAAGCTGTTTCCATGCAGATTCAGACTCTGAAGTAAAATAAAATATAAAGCACAAAATAAGACAGATCACATTCTACATCATACTGAAGTATGGATATCTAAAATGTTTAGGACAATTACTTGACCCAATATACAAAATAAGAAAGCAGTTATTTTAAATAGCATTAAGAAACTGTCAATAAGAAAAAAATCTAATCTATGATGTTAAAAGATAGTTTGCAATGGTATCACTAGACGTTGGTTCTTGATTTCTCACTTGGTTCTAAGTTTATTAGCAATTGGCATGAAATTCTTTCTATAAAATAAATACATGTGGTTAAGGTATTTATTAGGGTAGATCTATTTCTCAGGCTAACCAGTGAACAATGTAGACCTTAAAGATTTGGGGTATCAGATAGGATACCTCATGGGAGAGAGATGACAGGAAAATGTGTGATGGCACTGTGACTGCAGGAAAATCTATAAGAGTACTGAACTGAAAAAGAAAGGCTGAGGGTGCTGAAGAAGGAGGACAGAAGGTCAAAGGAGGGGGTGGGAGATTGCTTAAGACAACACCTATATCAGAATTTGGCCCAGACTTTTCTTGTCCTTTTCCTTCTAGGCTATATAAAAACAAACATTATTACACATTTATGCTTAAGGAGAGATCCCAATGCCTATGTTTTTTTTTGTCTTTATGCCATTGTAATTGGTATCAAGTGAAGACTGTATTTATATATAGCTTGTAAAATAAACAAGGGCACAAGAAAATATATTAATGTAACTGACTGCAGTATTCACAACAAATGGGTATTATCATGATAAAATCAAGTATCTATCTACCAGCTATCTTCATTCACCACCACCATCTTATGCCTTATATCACAGATGTAACAAAATTCCTAGAAGGAAGAAAATTAAATTTCTAATAGCTGTCAAAATTAGCTAAAATTGCTAAGGGCTAATTTATGCAGACTAGTTATTTTACAAGTCACATGGTTATCATCCATGATATATTCTACAGAAACCTTACGCTTAACATGTCCACAACTGAATTCATCTTCCCTATCTGTCTGATAAAGAGCTTCGCTATCTAACATACTGTTGATCACCCCCTTTCCTTCTTTTTCTTACACATTTGATTGTAGGACCGTTTCTCAAACTGGTCATATCATTATATCACCACTGTCAGTGCCTTAGCAGACTAAGGCAGTGGTTGTGGTGATGTAATGGTTGCAGCTGGTTTTCTGGTTATCCAAAAAGATATGAATGGATTTTTCCTTTGGATACTGCAATAGTCTTCTACTGAATTTCCATACCACCAGTCTGACTTCAGTTAATTCCATTCACAAGCTGTCAAAGTTAAGGTATTTAAAGAAAGTCTGTTCCTTAAACAGGAGAATCTAAACTTCTAAATTTGGATTCCAAAATCCATCCTAATTAGGCTACAACCTCATACTCTTCCAGCCTGGGCTTCACATGTCTTTCTTGAATTCCAATCTACACCTTTACCCTCCACCATTGTAACATTATATTCTAGACATACTCAATTTTTCAGTGTTCCCTGAAAACATCTGGATATTTCAAAACCATGTTCCTACAGATAAGAATATTTTATTTGTCTGGAAGATGTAAACAACGAAATTTCTCATGTCCTTCAAAACTCCACTCAAACCTCACCTCTTTCTGTAAATCTCTCCCAGTAACTCTTAGCTTCCTACATGTGTTCACATATCTATTTCCTCCACTAAACTGATGTTTTTGAGGCAGGTAAACCAATTTCTTACTAAAATAGCAAATCTTGATATTATAATGCAGAAATAATAATTTCTCAGTACTGTCAGTCAGAAGATTGCTATTATACTGCATGTTTATGGACACAGGACAGGGCCTCTGTTGCGTAGCTCTAGAGGCATCCTACTCCCTCCATCTTGTGTTGAGTTTTATTCAGTTATATGATGAATGGCACTCAAAGTGCATATTAAACAGAATATAATGTGAATTCTACTTTCTGGAGTTGTGCAATATTTCGATGGTAGAGTACAGAAAGCCTGGTTAGAAGACTGGGATAAGAGTCTAGGTCAGAAACTAGTAGTTTGGATAGAGTGGCAGCAGATCTGAAATGAACACATCTAAAAGTCAGATATGGAAGTAGGCCTAGTATCTCAATAGAATTGTCTCAGCATAAAGTAAGTCACTTTAGTAAGTAACCTGATTTCTGTTGATTAATTTTGTAAAGATAAAGATCCCATATTCTATGTTGATTAATTCTAGAAACTTATTTAAAACTTATCTGCCTTTATGTTAATCATTTAAAGAGAGCTTATTGGTTATTCAGGAATAAAATCCCTTGCTAATTGGAAGGCCACCTCATATGGCTGTTGAGCACTTGAAATGTGGCTAGTCTGAATGTGTTAAGAGTGTAAAATATATTTCAGAATTAAGAGTTAGGATGAAATTACCTCACTAATGAATATTCATACTATTTCTATGTTAACATGGAATATTTTAAATATGCAGGAACTATAGTTTGAATGTGTCCCCCAAATGTTCACATGTTGGAAACTCAATCCCTCTGCCTTCATTAATGGATTAATGTCACTTTCAGAGGAGTGGGTCTATTATCTTGGGAGTAAATTTGTTATAAAATCAGCTCTCTCTGGCTCTCTTGCTCTTGCCTTCTTGCCATGTAATGCCCACTGCCATTTTATGACACTGCAAGAAGCCCTTATCAGATGCTGGTACCAAGCTCTTGGATGTCCCAGCGTCCAGAACCATGAACTAAATAAACGCATTTTCTTTATAAATTGCCCAGTTGGTGGTATTTTGTTATAGAAATAGAAAACAAACTAAGATATTTCAGTTAAATAAAATGTATTATTAAAACTAATTTTACTTTTTAAAAAAACTTTTAAAAACATAACCACCAGAAAACTAAAAATTACATATGTAATTCACATTGTATTACTACTAGAGAGCACTGATCTAATCCATGTCAAAAAAGAGGAATGGGCACTTCTGGTAGCATAGTACCTGGCATCATCAGATAGGCAGTTCAGTATTCTTTGACTTCATATGCTATATTCTGACTCCAAATTCAAGATTCCTGTCTCAAAGCTTTATTCCTCACAATACTTACCACAATATGACTGTAAACACTAGTCTTTGCAAGGGAAAGTATTGTTTTGTCATCTAAACTAATCAGTTTTGGTCGGGCCTTGATCCTGGGCTCCATTTTTATTACTTCATCATCAAATTTCAAATCCTTGGAAAATACTGATCCTTCTGAATTTTTTTTGCTTTCTTGTAGAATAACATTGTTGAACACAGAAAACAAAGAGTCCGCCTTGACCTAAAAAATGAATTTAAAATATTGCAAAATCAGTAGCTGTATTTATCATTTTGAAAAACAGTCTATGTAGAAAAGATGAGTTGACATTTTTAGTTATACAGTCATATCTGTGATGATCAGAATCACATTAGGACATCTAGAGAGCAGATTAAAATTTTAGGCTATGCATGATATATCTATTCCCACCCACTGAAAATTTCTTAAAAACTGACAAAAGATAATTTTAAAATATTTCATAACAGTGAAGAGGGTATCTACAAAGACCTAGAAATTGTGACATACACATCAGAAAGAACTGAACTGACAGGTAAATAGGAGCAGAAATGTAACCTATGGCTAAAAAATATGCAGGAGACAAATACTTTTAAAATCAGATCCAGAGAAACTTGATGATTAGAGTGAATAAACAGCAATTAGTTATCTTGATTGTCAGGTAATTAAGTAATTATGGTAATAATTGTGAATGAATGAGCAAGAGCCACATGAACAAACAGAACTTGTTCTAGAAGAAACCAAAATATTTCATTGAGAATTTTTTTAAATCTAGGACAATAAAGTATCTATAATAAAATAAGCTGCTATGGAAAAGAAAAGGACATACATTTCAAAGCTAAAATGAAAACAGTTATTAAAACAAAAAATTTAGTACATACTCTGAGAACCAAGTAGATATGGCAGCAGATCAAATTAGCAATGTGGAAGCTAAGATTGAGAAAATATTTCAAAACAAAGAATTTTAAAATAGAGTGTAAACTAGAAGAGGAAAAATTAAAAGATACGGAGGATCAATTTGGAATGTCTAATATTTAACTAATAGGGGGGATCCAGAGGGCCTAACAGAAAATGGAAGAGAAGAAATAACCAAGGAACTAAGAGAAGCACACTTCCCAGAAGAGAAGAAAGAATTGAATCATGACATCAAAAGAGCTTATAAAGTGGCAAGCAGGAGGATGATAGAACTAAGGTCTTTGCTGACATCATTGAACGGTTACAACTGCCAGGTACTGCCCACCTCTTGACTTCTTGTTATGTGAGTTAAATAAACTTCTATCTGTTTACTGTTTGTCTGGGTTTCTGTATCTTTTCCTAAAGGCATACTTTGCTAATATAATCCTATTCATTATAGCAATATAAAATATAAATGCCCAGAACTAAACTTAATAAGAAATGTTGGAGACCTCTATAAAGAAAACTGTAAGAGAGGACCTGAGTAAATGCAGTAGATTATTATGTTCCTAGAACAAGAAGTCCAATACTACAGAGTAGTCAGCTCACACCAAATTAAATTTTAAATTCAATATAATTTCAATCACATTTTAATAGGATTTTAAAATAGAACTTGACAAGCTATTCTAAATTTTATTTGGAAAAAGAAAATGTTTACGAATAATAAAAAAAAAGTTTAAAAAGGTGAGGGGTAACAGAGGAAGATTTGCCCTATCACATATCAAGACATATGAAGTTTGTAATAACCAAAACAAATATGATAGTGATCCAAAATTAGATGAAAGTGTTCAGTGGAACAGAATAGATTCATATAGACAGATTCCTTATTTATGCAAATAATTCTAACAATAAGGATTGTATTTCAAAATAGAGTAGAAAAGATAATGCCTAAATAAGTATTTATTCATTAAAAAAATTGTTTCACTACCCTTCTACCATGCAATTTCTATAAACAATTTCTATAAAACAATTTCTAAGTGTGTATGACAGTGCATGTCTCATTACATTTTCCAACACAAGATATTATTAATCTCTTTTTTGGCCTCTATGATGGGCAAAAAACAAGATAGTTTATTCTTTCATATGTTTAAAATTATTTATAGTTTTATAAGTCACCTGCTATATATATTTTGACCATTTTCTATTAGACTCTGTCTTTTTTGTATTAGGAAAATTCTTACATACATTCTGCATATTAGTACTTTATCTTAGGCCAGGCATGGTGGCTCACACCTGTAATCCCAGCACTTTGGGAATTCAAGATGAGAGGATTGCTTGAGTCCAGGAGTTTGAGACCAGCCTGGGCAACATAGTAAGATCTTGTCTCTACAAAAAATTTTAAAAATTAAAAAAGTTAAAAATCATGCATCTTGTCTGTGTTGCAAATATTTTCTGTCACTTGCCTTTTAATTTTAATTGTAACAAAAACTTGCTTGTCATTTTAATTTGTAATTCACAAGTTAATTATTAAGAGGTCAGCTCTCTCAATCTCCTGTATGGATTCTCAATTTTATGTCTTATTTCAAAAAGCCTGTAATAAATATTCTTTATTTTCTTACAATACTTATGTAACTTGTTTTAAAACCTTTAGCCTTTTTAATCCATCTAGAAATTGTTTTATAGAAATTGTTCATAGAAAAAAGATAATATTTAAGAATAGTCAAAAAAAGCTTAAAAAGATGAATGGTGACAGAGGAAGGGGATTTGCCCTATCACATGTCAAGATATGAAGTTTGCACGTGATAGTGATCCAAAATAAGATGAAAGAGTTCAGTGAAACAGAGTAGATTCATATAGACAGATTCTATAATATGCAGCCACCAAAATAATGAAATATCCCTCTATATGTACTAAAGTGGAAATATGTTCAAAAGATACTGTCAAAGGCAAAAAAAATCACAGAATACTTAGACCTTGTTTCTACTGTGTCAAATGGTATCTGTTATTACATATAAAGTGCATAGAAAAAGGATTGAAAACAAACCCATAAAACTGTTAACAGTGGATTCCCTGGTGAAAGGGAATGGCAGTGAGGTTAAAGTAAAGGCAAATTTTCATGTTTAGTCTTCAATGTCTTCAATGTAGTTTCAATGTAGTTTGAATCTTCAAAGTAGACTGAATCTTTTCCAGTGAGAGTACAGCCATATATTAATCATGTGATATATTTGCATTAAAAATATTTAGGTGTCATAATGACTTGTTTTGAAAGTTTTTCTTTGCAAAATTCCAATTATACACACAGGCACATGATGGCCCGAGACTAAACTGTATTTTCTTAACTTGACATAGCATTATTAGACTTCAAATTACTATTCTTTCCCATTTAAGGAATTCCAGTCTTTAAAAATATGTAACAATTCATACCATTGTAATATACTCAAATTCAACAACGTATTCTGGCAAAACAAGGTCATGATCAAAGACAAACCACTTGTACTGCCGAACACTGCAATCACAGTTTCTTTGTCCCATGACAGAATCTAGAGTAAAAACAAAAACAAGCAAAGCAAACACATTTCCTCAAATCGAAACATACTTTTTCATTCTTAGTTTAACAGATAACAAACTCAATAAGTTGCAACAGTTATATTATTGAGGATTTTTTTCTTTCATCCTTTCTGCTCTAGCCTTTTTTTTCCTTTTGAGACGGAGTCTCCATCGCCTAGGCTCTCCAACTCACTGGTTCAAGCGATTCTCCTATCTCAGCCTCCCGAGTTGCTGGGATTACAGGCACTTGCCATGACATCCAGCCAATTTTTGTATTTTTACTAGAGACAGGGTTTCACCATGTTGGCCGGGATGGTCTTGATCTCCTGACCTCGTGATCCACCCGCCTTGGCCTCCCAAAGTGTTGGGATTACAGGCATGAGCCACTGTGCCCAGCCCCTTTTAATTACATAAATACTTACTAGTCATCTTTTCACTACATACACTCGTCTTGCTTAATTATATTCATATCCTTTTCCTTTTCATACTTTTTCACTTTTCTATTCAATTTGTGGCCAGGTAATTTTGACAAATGTATTTCTCTAAAACTCTTGTTAAAAGTTGGGTGGCTTTTTAATTCTTTGAAAATGAACACACACACACACATACACACACACACACAAATACGTAATTAAATTAAAATTTGCCATATTAACTATCTACCCACACCCATATGTAAATGTCTTTGAGGTATGGAACAGAAAAATTATTAGTGGCTAGTAACAGATTTTTGTAGAAAATTCTACAAACTTTGTTAAGTAGAAATAAAACTGTGACTATCTGTATTAAACACATTTTTCATTCAGAGAGGTGAAACCACATTAATCTTTATGACAGACATACTTAGTAAATATTTTCGAGGAATGAACACTGAATTAACCAATGGATAGTTGGATTGACTGATGGATTCTTTTTCGTGGGCTTGAACACTCTGGCCAAGGAAAACTTTTGTAATGAGGAGGATGCCTAAAAATAAAAAAAACACAAGTAATTCTTAAGTATAATTCACTTTAATAATTTTCCAACATAACCTTCTTTATTGGCCTGAGACTAAACTGTATTTTCTGTAAAGGCAGAAATACTGGCTCTCTTGTTTGCTACTGTATATAGCACATAGCACATTGTTCAATCCAAAATATATGCTCAACAAATATTGTTGAATAAATGAAATGATTATAAAAGAGGAGTTGTGTGATTATATCAAGCAAAGTTTTACAGAAGAGAGAGAAAGAAAGAACACAATAATTTAGCAAAGTTTTCCAAGTAGTTAAAAATAAATGTTCATTGTTGTTAACTGGGTAAAAGTTCAGTAGCACCTAGCACATAGCTTAGATAGTGAGATGCACTCAATATATGTCTACGTAATGAATAATTAAGTAATTTTTCCCTTTATATTCTTCTAGCAATTATTCTAGTAATAATTTCCCTTTAGATTCTTAAGGATCTTTGGGATTCAGTAAATCCTGAACTCAAGAATCTTAAAAACATAATTTCTAATCACAATACATAAAACATTCAAATGAATTTTATTTGTTTTTACTATATACAAAATATAAAATGTAAACTAGCATTCCAGAAGGATCTAGCAGAACATCATGAGGTAATTCTTAATATGAAAATGGAGAAGAATGATATAGAAGAAAAGGTTTTTTCAAGTAAGGAGTTGTGGAGTTCTTTTTAGACTCAATAACCTGCTTAATTTAAAAATTATTATTAACTAAATAAAAAACTGCAAAACACACATAGTTTAGTTCAGAATGAATCATCTTAGCAGAGCTATAGTCTGGAACCTAGAATGTCGTTCTTATAGAATTAAATTAATCCAATTTCTGACTACCCAATCTTTAGTACAGTGGTCCCCAACCTTTTTGGCATCAGGGACTGGTTTCATGGAAGACAATTTTCCCACAGACTGGGGATGGGAGAATGGCTTTCGGATGATTCAAGTGTATTATAGTTATGGTACACATTATTTCTATTATTATTACATTGAAATATATAATGAAATAATTATACAACTCACCATAATTTAGAATCAGTGGGAGCCCTGAGCTTGTTATCCTGCATCTAGACGGTCCCATCTGGGGATGATGGGAAGCAGTGACATATCATCAGGCATTAGGTTCTCATAAGTAGCATGCAACCCAGATCCCTTGCATGTGCAGTTCACAATAGGGTTCATGCCCCTGTAAGAATCTAATGCTGCCACTGATGTGACAGGAGGTGGAGCTCAGGCAGTGATATGAATGATGGGAGTGGCTGTAAATACAGATGAAGCTTTGCTCACTTACCCACTGCTCACCTCCTGCTGTGTGGCCAGGTTTCTAACAGGCCACAGACTGTAACTAGTCCGTGGCCATGGGTTGGGGACCCCTACTTTAGTAGCTTGGATGGTTGAGACTAAAGAAAAGGTGTTCCTTACTCCCTGACCTGATCTGTTCTCCATATTATACATTGTTTGGTACTATGCATTAATAGTTCATGTTTATAGCTCTTATATGATAATTATGATTTTATATTTATGTGATTATTAATATTTATAAGCACCATAAAGATGAAACTGTCTAGTTTGCATAGACTGTATCCCTTCCAGAGCCTAACACACAATAAGCATTCAATAAATACCTGTGGAACTAAAGAATGTAAAGTGGAAGAGGATGAGGTAAGAAGGACATGATGAGCTAGTCTTTTTCCCTAATCTGTGGGTAGCAGGGAATCTCTCCCAGAAGTGTACCATAAATTGGTTTGTGTACTTATATTTCTACACATTCAAGCTGCAAATGAAGTACTGGTAACTATGAATGAATTAAAATATCAAAAGTTTATCTTCCATAAGACAAGTTACAAGGCAATCCATACAATTTCCAATTTGTCTTTAGGTAATTTTAACTAGGTTTTCTTATCATCTTACATTATGATGATTCAGGACAAATAAGGCCTACCTTCCAGTGTACTTTATATAATTATCACATATATGGACCAAATTCTTTTCTCTTTCCTGTGAATTTTGTGTGTGTGTGTGTGTGTGTAACACACACACACACACACACATACACACATATATATATATGAGCAGAGTTTTTGTGACACAACATAATGAACAAAGGCAGACTGTGAAAAGTGCCCTTGAAAAGTTGGATTAAATATCTGAGTAATAAATGTTCCTGTTAATGCTGACATGGTAATCACTCAGTAAGTATCTGTTAAAGTGTCACTAAATTAATCATGAGAAAGTCATGTATTACTACATTGGTAAATATGAAATAAAGTGGTTTGAAGAACATCTCCTGGGTTGATAAAACCAAGTATCAGAAATGACATGACAATAATTAATGAATTTGAAGACTTAGAACTTAAAAGTTCAGAAACATGGCATATTTGTATTTACCATGTCTGAAGAGCTCATGCTTAAGAGGGTGTTTCTTCTCATCTTTGTGCTTTTGCTGTAAAAATTCAATTCTGGGACACTCACTTATACTTAGACTGTTAGAAAGAATGACAGCTTCTTTTTTGAGAGGCAGCTGCAAAGAAAAAACAAAGTCTGAGTATTTTTATAAAATTGACAATACTTCAACTTCAATATAGAGAGTTTATTATTTCATGTTAATGTGTCTGGGCAAAGAAATCTGCAGGCTAGACTCACTGAAAAGAAGATAACCTTCAGGAGCAACTGCATTTGGCAAAACCATTTATGTATCTTAAATTCACGTGCAAATAGGTTAATAAAAAGTGATGCAGAACAAAATTTGTTCCTGGAAAAGCAGCCACAGTCAAGACTGACAATACTATGTGGAGCAGGAGCAATAGCTTTTGATGAGTGCTCCACTAGTAATCTTGCTAACTCCAAAAAGAAAATCTAATGGAATGAGGTATTATATCAGTGAAGATTCTTGTATATACTCTAACTTTTTGGTCTAATGATCTACATTGTTTTCCAGAAACAAAACACTTTGTATTGTGCTAACCCATGGAAATCCTCGTTTGTATTGTGACTAACTTTATTCCTTGAAAAGTATTATCAGTAAAGTTCACATTACCTGCTTGCTGCGAAAGTAGCTCTAAAAAACAAAAATCTCTATTTTTAGATGTTAGTAGTAAGAAAACTAGAGCTAAAAGAGATTATACAATCTGTTCAAGAACAGAACTAGTAATTGGCAAATTAGATTTGAATTCAGGTCTATTTGTCCTTGTCACAATCTCAAAGGTTTGAAATTACTATTAGTTTAACATTGATAGCCAAATTATTTAGAATTATGTCTTTTCTGTGAATGCCAAATTACTTATACATATTTTTTCTTATTGAAATCTGCAATCCAAAGAAATTGCAAAAAAATAAATACAGTCAGCCCTCCATGTCCACAGTTCCCACATCTGAGGATTCAACCAACCATGGGTTGAAAATATTCAGGAAAGAAATACAATACAAAATAAAACAAATAGTAAATACAATATAACAACAATTTAAATAGTATTTACTTGCATTATAAGTAGTCTAGAGGAGTTTTAGAGTACACAGGAGGATATGTGTAGGTTATATGCAAATACTGTACCATTTTCTATAATGGACTTGTGTATTCACAGATTTTGGTATATTCATGAGTCCTAGAACAATCCCCCACAGATACTGATGGATGACTATACTCCAATAGAGCTTATCTGACCACAAATTCCACATCCCAGTAAGTAACCTTCTCAGACTTTCAATGAACACTACTAAATATACATTCACTATAACCCATGTGCATGGCATTGTAAGGCTACAGTCTAGTGTTGGTCCTTAATTAATAAAGGCACAGTAGAAACTATATGTAATAATTCAAAAAATACAAGGTATTACAAGGTGCATCAAATAAGATACACTTTTTAACTGAAGAGATTAGGAAGGAGTTTACAGAGGTAATGAAATCATGAGTAAGCTTTGAAGATTGTACATAATTCAAATAATCAGAAATTTAAAAGGAAATTATATTTTAAGAAGAGGAAAACATATGGAGGTATACAAATAGGTGTGATTGCTATCCATCCAACATCTATTTCTTCACTATATTTCTACTAAGAATCTGCTCTATAAAAACAGATCCTGCTCTTAAGAACTAGTAGAAAAATGCACATAAATGATTACATTTCAATAAAATAAATGTGTTATAACAAAAATTCTCAGTTGATCACCACTTAACTAACACTTAACCAATTTGCAGGATTAACCAGTATTTTCTGTTGCCTATATAACCCATAGTATGGTGGCAGTTCAGGGATAAAATAGAACTTTTAAAAACACAGATGTACTTCTATTATATCCAATTGTGTTGTATGCTTACCAAGAGTCAGTTAATTTTGTTCCCAAACTTGTTTATGCCAGTTGTAGTTGTTATGAAATTACACATATTACTTAAAGCGATAAAGTAGAAGAGGAGTTGTTTCTTTGAACAATTTTGGAAAATTGAGTAAAATTCAGTAAAAGATAATCATTAAAAACTTTTGGCAAGGCATGTGTAGACAAGGCAAATGCAGAAGTTTGGGGTGGCGGGGAGAATCAGAAAACTAGAAGGAGTCTTATGTTTGAATTATTTTGCAAGAATCTTTGAGAAAGATGGATTGGATATTTGGGGCATCAGAAGTGATCAATGATAAAGCAAGATCAGCAGCAAGATGGTGATAGTGAAGTAGAGAATAAAGAAATGGTAGCAGTAAAAGGAAAGTGAAAACAGGACAATAGCTAGAAAGTACAGTGGAGTTAAGTGATTGAATTGTTTCAAGATAGAGAAGACTCTGGAGAGTTTATAGCAGATTAAAGATTTATAGCCAATTTAAAAAGCAGATTTCAAAACCATCAACAAAAGGATCACAACATAAAAATAAGATGCCTAGAAGGATTAAGTAGGGTCAGGCAGTAGCAATTAATCGACTTACTCTGGTATAATCCAAAGAGGAAAGATGCTATACTTTCCATGATAACACTAAGCTTTTTGTGAAACAGCAGTAGAAGTTTACTGTAAATATAGATAAAAGGATTGGGAATCATGCTTAACCAGTGGCAGAGCTCCACTTATCAGGAAGAAAGCATTATTCTAAATAACATTTATGCTACCTTGCTTGTTTCACTCTCTTTGAATCCTTTTTCAAGTATTTGTAGCAGATGCTCTTTCTTCACTGTAACTTCAGGATCAAAAACATAAAAAAGGCATTCCAGCATTCTTCGGTAGCTCCTTGAGAATAATTGAAATAGAAAAAGTTTGAGGATTTATTTCACAAAAGTTTAGCTATAGATAAGATAAACATATGTCCCGTCAGGGATATTTCTCATTTACATGCAATGTTCTAGTATCATTAATAATAGGTCCCCTGCCCTCAACCACAAAAACAAGTTCAGTGTGGATAAATTATGAGGTCATCCTAGCCATGGGAGATGCATAAAAAGGAAGCATTTACTAACATGGTATATGTATATTTTTAATGATGTAAACTTTTAAAATGGAAATTGTACAAATAAAGTCAAACTTTTGTAAAGTTGTTCCTTAACAAATATATGAAAAAAAGCTCATCATCACTGGTCATTAGAGAAATGCAAATCAAAACCACATTGAGATACCATCTCACGCCAGTTAGAATGGCGATCATTAAAAAATCAAGGCACAACAGACGCTGCAGAGGATGTGAAGAAATAGCAATGCTTTTACACTGTTGGTGGGAGTGTAAATTAGTTCAACCATTGTGGAAGACAGTGTGGCGATTCCTCAAGAATCTAGAAATAGAAATTCCATTTGACCCAGCAATTCCATTACTGGGTATATACCCAAAGGATTATAAAACATTCAGTTATAAAGAAACATGCACACATATGTTTATTGTAGCATTGTTTACAATAGCAAAGACTTGGAACCAACCCAAATGCCCATCGATGATAGGCTGGACAAGGAAACTGTGGCACATATACACCATGGAATACTATGCAGCCATAAAAAAGATGAGTTCACGTCCTTTGCAGAGACTTGGATAAATCTGGAAACCATCATTCTCAGCAAACTGACACAAGAACAGAAAACCAAACACTGCATGTTCTCACTCATAAGTGGGCATTGAACAATGAGAACACATGGGCATAAGGAGGGGAACATCACACACTGGGGCCTGTTGGGGTATGGGGGGACTAGGGGAGGTATCGCAGGGGAGGTGGGGGGATTGGAGAGGGATAATATTAGGAGAGATACCTAATGTAGATAACAGGGGGATGGATGCAGCAAACCACCATGGCACGTGTATACCTATGTAACAAACCTGCACATTCTGCACCTGTACCCCAGAACTTAAAGTATATATATATAAAAAAAGGATTAAAGATAACACAGAGACGTGTGGAAGGCAGGAAAAAAAAAGAATTCAGCGTCTTACTCTGAATCATGCATATCTTCCTTCTCCAAAAACTTTTGAAATTTCTCTTCAAATTTTAGTCTCAGAATGCGGTTGTTAACTTTAATGACACGTTTTACTTTTACTCCTGTAATACCATATGTTCTGAAGTCCCAGGCACAAAAACGTGACAGAATTAATTCATAGCAGAAATTAAACCTATGTGGGAGTACATACAGAATATACATGAAGAAAACAACAGATTTTCCTTAAAATGTTTAAGAACACAAAATTACGTATGATAAAAGTTATAGCTCATTTTGTGTTTTTTGCTAATGATGCAGTAATCATAAGTGTGGCTCTATTTATTTGTTCATTTATTGCATATTTGTTTGGCCTGGAAGACATGTTGGTTGAGCAATCCTCACATTCTGAAACACTTTCTTTCTTAGCTTCAGGGAAACTACATATGCCTTTCTCTTTTTGGCTGTTCTTTCATAGTTTTCTTTGCTGGGTCTTCTCAGACAGACTTTTAGATGTTGAGCTGCCCAGAGATCAGCCTTTGGCCATCCCCTTATTTCCATGAACACTCTCCCTAGATAATTTCATCTGGTTCCTTGGCTGTATATATATGCTGATAAACTACAACATTTTATTTCTAGTCTTGATCTCTACCCAACTTAGCTGGTTATACTCAGACTTCAATATCCAACTACCTACTTGGTATGTCCATCTGCATATTAAATAGGTGAATCCAACCTAACATAACTAACACTTCATCCCAAACCTGCTCCTCTGAGTATTTTCCATCTCAGTATATGGCACCACCATTTAACTGGTAGCTTGTCAAAACCATAGGAATAATCCTCTCCTCTCTTCCTTACCAGTATCTAATTCTTTAGCAAGTCCATCTGGCTCTACATCTAAAATGTGTCCTGAATATGATCATGTTTCATCATCACCACTGTTACCATCCTAATCCAAATCACCATGATCTCTTATTGGTCTACTGAAATAACTTCCTGACTAGGAAAACTGATGTGAAAGAGGCAATGTCTGCTCTAATGAAGCCTAAACAAGTAAAGCTAGAAATAAAATTTCTAAACTGATAAGAGCTTTAAAGAGAAACTTGGGGTAAGGAATGTAAAGGGGACCTACTTAAGACAGGGTCTTGGGGAAGGCCTTTCAGAGATGTAAAGATATTTGATCTGAAAATTGGAGGAAGAGGAGCAGGGGCCAGCTGTGTGAAGAAGTGCTTGTTTGCTCTCTGCTGCCTTCACTTGGCCATACTCATAAAATTCCGGTCCTGTCTAGCACAGAACCTAGATTAAGATGAGATTGAAAAATGGATCTATTTTGAGAAGAAAGTAAATGATCTTATAAGGAATACATTTGCTTTTAGTGACAGATTTAGATCCTTACCTACATAATCAACCAGAATCTGAAATGGGTGTGAGCTACGATCATAGAGGTGAGCTTCCTGATGGGTAGTCTCTCCTTGAGCCTAACAGCTGAGCTCCTAACTTAGGGCATCTGTATTTCTCACAAGCTTTGTGCAGCCAGGATCTTATAAATTACCTCTCCCTTAGAGCTGGAAAGAGGGCTGCCTAAACCAAATCCCAGAGGAGCTCACAGTCTGGTAGAAGAGACAGATATGAATAGTGTTGCAATCAATCGTGATGCCTGCTAACCAGTTCAGAGGATCTACAAAACAGTCACATTATCATCTAAGGTGGGGAAGCCACTTCCCCTCCTGTAGAGGGATCAATTGCTGGGCCTAAATCTGTCAAGTTACCCCTAAATAACATGTCCTGGAAGCTTTCTGCACTCTGACAGAAAGTAGGGCTACAGGCATTTTAGATAAAGATTTCGCTACACAGCGGATATTGGGCTTGAGGCTTCTCAAGAATGGGTGCAAGGAATGAACAGACAGTACCTAGTTACTAGGCTAGTCCCCCAGAATGCAGGAGCTATGAAATGTGATTTTTTCATGGTGCTTTTATTTTGCCCAGGAATTCAGCAGCTGAGCAATGATGAAGTAAGGGCGAGGTACGCGAAAGCATTCTGGGTGAAGGAGTGAGAACAAACAAAACCACTTATGTGGTGGAGTGTTGCGTTTGCTTCAGGAGCAGTGAGGTACACAGTTCAGCTGACTTTAAAAGATTTGAACAAAAGTTATGATAGCCTAAAACCATATAGTGGAGATCACTGATCCTCTAATATAGGTGCAGAGTCTGCCAATAAAACAAAACAGAAGCCTTTGCAGCTATTTGTTACCTTCCAAATTATATTCAGACTCTTCACCTACAGTAGAGGATTCAATGTTCTCCACTGTATGGCCTCTAAACTAATCAAAACTCCTGTTCAAATCCTTTAGAGTCCGCTGAACTGTGTACCTTATCTTCATTCATTCAGCAGGACTTGAATGTATAAACCAGCACAATGATATATATCAATGACTAATATATTCAGTTACACAGAAAGATGCCTACAAATTTTGTTAATATACAATAAATGGGCTCATTTAGCAAATGCAGAGTACACAGTTTTTAAATGATTGAAGTTTAACATAATCATTAAAACATGCTTTATAATCCTAGACAAAGGTTTAATAAATACTTTACAGGCTTACCGACTGTAATCAACATCATAACAGCTTCAAAACCCTATAAAACAAAAAGTTTCTGCTTCTATAGCTCCTTGAGATAATATAGCATGAAATCTTTATAAAGAGTCAGATTAATTACTGAAAGTCATTATATACACCAAAGTAAAACTGTTGAGTATCTATATAGTGATATGGAAGCTTCAATTAGTAAATATATACTGGGCTATTAATCTAGCCCCATGCTAGATGTTACAATTTAAAAGACACACAAAACATCATATCTGCCCCAAAGGAACTTACAGAGTCACTTATATATTGTTTTCTGGTGTTTTAAAATTTTGTTATTTACTTGTAAATACACTATATCTATAACCAGGATGACAGCTTCTCAGGCACAAGGACAGCATTTTTTATGCTTTGGAGTCCCTATTGGTAAATGTTTTCTGATGTCAATGGGTAACTCAATTGGCAACATATCAGTAAATAATATGATTGTATAATAATAAAGGTATAGTAGCAACAATCCACTAAACTAGCAAGTCTCTATAAAATAAGATTTTTTAAAACTGGAAAATATAATAATTATATTTCATAAAAGAAATAAAGCTAAGAAATAATGATATACACTTAGAAACATGCAGTGTTTTGTTGTTGTTAAAGACATAAAGATAATTTTAACAGAAAATCTTTCAGTCCTAGTTCTACTGAAACAGTTCTTATTCAACTACTGAATCCTTAGCCTTAAAAGTATTAATAAAAGAGAAGTCAATGTTTAAATAAAACAACTAGAAATGTGGCATAGCAATTTAAAGCACTTAGTTATTTCTTAACATACATAAAAGATCAGAGGAAAAGTAACCAAACTTGTAGTGTGCTAAAAGTAAAAAAACAGTACTTTAAATTCTGCTAACATATATTTGATTTATTCCTTAAAACAAATTAAGGTTGCTCTTATTAAAACCAAGTAAATAGGTTAATGCTAATCAAAATCCATCAAAGCTACCTAATTTACTATCAGGCTGACATAGTTATCTAAATGGCTTTTAGTCATTTTGATTTTACTTTTTTTTTTCACTAATCTGCTTGTTGCAAAGAGCTTCCTTTACAATAAGTAAAAAGAAACAAATAATTTTTTAAAATCTCATTTAGGGCTGGGCACAGTGGCTCATTCCTGTAATCCCAACACTTTGGGAGGCCAAGGCGGGCAGATCACTTGAGGCCAGGAATTTGATACCAGTCTGGCCAACATGGCAAAACCCTGTCTCCACTAAAAATACAAAAATTATCCAGGTGTGGCGGCATGTACCTGTAATCTCAGCTACTCGGGAGTGTGAGGCAAGAGAATCACTTGAACCTGGGAGGCAGAGGCTGCAGTGAGCCGAGATCGTGCCACTGCATCCCAGTCTGGGCAACCTATCTAGCCGCCATCTAAAAAAAAAAAAAAAAAAAAAAAAATCCTGTTGAGTTTGAGTGAATATAAATGTGCACCCTGTAGAGAGACATCATTGAGTTTTTGCCCTTGAAAAATCAAGGCCTTTACTTGTTCATATGGGAGCTGGGATGAACACCTTTTATATCTTTGTACATAAAAATCAAATAATGTGGTTAAGCAAACAGTGGTAACTGCTGGGAAAATGGATGTACTAATACAAAGGAAAGTATTTTAAAAGGGCTTTTTTTCCCTTAGCAAAGAGCTTCTTACACTTTTCCATGAGAGTTTTCCCAAGACCCTTGAGAAGCTTTTCCTTACAGAGGTGAGAAAAAAGCCATGTCTAATAGAAATCAGGGAGCTTGGTTTAAAGTAGCCCATAACAATAACAATTTTTTTTTCCTAAAAAGTTAGTGTAAATTTTACACTCTACTCTATAAAATTAGTATTTATGTTGACATTGACTTCAAGTAAAATCATGCTCCAGGGTTATGTGCCAAGTCCATTCTATAGTTTGACATGTCTCCTGGTGTATTTCCACGTACCTAGTTCCTGCTATGGGTTTAGAGCAATCTTTGTCTGTTTCACAGGCTCTTCAATTTTGAAAAAATGATTTAGAAATGTGAAAGTCATAATTAACACCATTTTTCTTCAAGGCTTTCTTTTTTTTTTTAAGCGTAATTTTTAACTATGCCCCTCTAATTGAAGCAACACAACCACTTCCTAGTTTCTACTAGTAGGTCTTGGTTCTAAAGCCTGGCTCTCTACTTTCTGGTTGATCCTAGAGTCTCTCTCCATTTTTACTGATACAGGCTTTTGACGTGAATTCCTGGTTTAAGCATATACCTTATTCTAACATGTAGTATTCATATGCACCCTGACTGTGGCTATCTCTTAACAGTGGGTTCCACTCTGACCACTGTTCTGTTCTGACCTACAGAAGATTTGCTAGACAGTCTCCTCCCATGTTGGCAACCTGCTGTCACCAATCCTGCTTTGGCACTCCTGCTCTCTTCCATTTTCTCAACTAATATTCAGAATCGTGCACTATATCCAGTCCAGAAAGGAACAGTATAAACGTATATAAAAATTAATACTTGATTATAAACTATTTTTTTCTAAATTATATTCTGCTCTTGGGCTAAGAAAAATTGGGTAAAAAGCAATGATAAACATTAAGATGTCTTCAAGGTTGGCTCATGGCAATGGCATAAACAAATGTATAGGTGGAAAGTAGATAATTTTAAATTTTCAATAGATGTTTGCCAATGTTTTATTTTTTAATTTTAATTTTAATTTTAATTAATTAATTATTTATTTATTTATTTTTTGAGACGGAGTCTTGCTCTGTCTCCAGGCTGGAGTGCAGTGGTGCAATCTCGGCTCACTGCAACCTCCGCCTCCTGAGTTCAAGTGATTCTTCTGCCTCAGCCTCCAGAGTAGCTGGGACCACAGGCGCATGCCACCACGCCCAGCTAATTTTTTTGTGTTTTTAGTAGAAATGGGGTTTCACCGTGTTGGCCTGGATGGTCTCGATCTCTTGACCCCGTGATCCGCCTGCCTGCCAATTTTTAATAGATGAATATTCTGCATGAGAAATGTTTCAAAATGGGACATGTTAAGATTTTATAAGTTTATATTCTGGTTGATGATCCTAAGTACTTAAATTATTTTTAAAACTATACTAAATTTCTAATGGATTTACCAGTCATCAGATTGAGTGCCTTCTTCAAAATGGAAATTTCCCACAGTCTCTAACTCAATTAACAAAAATGGGATCAATAAGCCATGACTTTTCTTCTTTTGTTTTACTTCAATATGATAAATTGCTTCAATTCTATTGAAGAGAAAAATACATACAGCTATTAGAATGAACTACAGATCACAACATTAAAACTTATGATATATTTTTTTAACTGATGTTAAAATACAAGGCTTCCTTTCAATGGATAAAGAAAGTTTGGTGTTAACAGTTAAACCTTGTAAAAGACATTCTATTTTTGGCAATTAATATAACTTTTAATTTTGCTACTTTCAGAATGTGTGAAGACTAGAATACTAACCTCGCTCTACCACTTACGGCTTTCAGATCTCAGACATATCACTTGGCCTTTTATGCCTCAGTTTTCTCAGTAAAATAGTAATATTCATAGTCCTTACTTCTAAAATGGTTGCTTTGAGAGTTATATGCAAATTACATGTAAAGATTTTAGTAGAGTGTAGTACAAAGTAAAAACCCAACACATGTTACTACTATTACTGTTAGTATTATCATAGGGCCCACTAACTTATCCACTTAGTGCCTTAGTAAATTAAAAAATTCACAGTCCTTGCTAAGCCTTCTTGCTTTACATTTCTAATTGATAACTGAGACTGAACTTGCTTCTACTGTGTATGGGCTTTTCCAGGTCTCATCTATTTGGTGAGTTTATGCACCAGCAGCAGCTCTATTGCTTTTAGTTTGCAGACACTAGAGCAGTGATATGACAGGAAGCCACTTGGAGGTAGCTTACCGTTCCTAATTAAGAACTGCCTCTGTGAAAAACTGTATGCGAGTTTAACCTATATTTCTTATATGTACTAGGAACTAGTACTAAGAACATATTTCATGCTTTACTTCATACTATAATTCTTTACGCTCCTGAAGAAGGGAATTAGTGTCAACCGATGGCCCAAAACATTCTGATTCTCTCAGTTTCAAATCTGAACAGCTAGACAATTCATTAAACATACTCATCTAGTTTTTTGTTCCAGAAGGTTACCCTTTCATTCAAGGCATTTAGTTTGGTCAGTATCTTCTGCTGAAGACTTGGTTCTCCAGTGACAGTTTCACAACTCTTCGATGTTTCAGGATCAGTTACCTTACTGTTATTGGATCCATCACTGTGCCCTTTGCCCAAGCCCTTGAGTTCAGCTAGTTCTCGTTCCAACTGTGGAAAACAATGTGCCAGAGAGCAAAACAAAAATAAAACATGGTCAAGGCAAAGTTGAAATTCAGATATTAATTTTTAATGGGATCTATTAAACAAATGTCTAATTTAAATGAACAAAGTAGAAATCTAGGTAATAAATAGGCCAAATTTCATAAAAACATGCCAGACGTGATTTCAACTTCGGTGCAAAGTCAGTCAGCCAGTTTCTCTTAACCAAGTGCTGACCTTAACCACTTCAAACGTGGCAGTCTCTCAATTGAAAATAAGCAAAGCAACAGATTTTCAAATAATTTTAACGAGTTTGCTTCTATTAAAGCCAAAGTAAAATTAAAATAAATGCTGGCTTTAGTATAAATATTTAAAATTCAAATAATGTTGTAATTTTTAACACACCTACTTTTCAATTTTTCATTGTTCTTCTCAGAACCACACAGCAAGTATTCTAAAATCACACATAATTATAAGTAAAACACTCCTCAGCAAATTGTAAATGAACAGAAATCATAACAAATAGTCTCTCAGACCACAGTGCAATCAAATTAGAATTCAGGATTAAGTAACTCACTCAAACTGCACTACTACATGGAAATCGAACACCTTGCTGCTGAATGACTACTGTGTAAATAACGAAATTAAGACAGAAACAAGGAAGTTCTTTGAAACCAATGAGAACAAAGAGATAACATCCCAGAATCTCTGGGACACAGCTACAGCAGTGTTAAGAGGGAAATTTATAGCACTAATGCCCACAGCAGAAAGCTGGAAAGATCTGAAATCGACACCCTAACATCACAATTAACAGAACTAGAGAAGCAAGAACAAACAAATTCAAAAGCAAGCAAAAGACAGGAAATAACTAAGATCAGAGCAAAACTGAAGGAGATAGAGACATGAAAAACCCTTCAAAGAATCAATAAATCCAAGAGTTGATTTTTTGAAAAGATTAACAAAACAGACCACTAGCTAGACTAATAAAGAAGAAAAGAGAAAATAATCAAATAGACACAATAAAAAATGATAAAGAGGATATCACTACTGACCCAAAGAAATACAAACTACCAACAGAGATTACTAGAAACACCTTTACACAAAGAAACTAGAAAATCTAAAAGAAATGTATAAATTCCTGGACACATACACCCTCCCAAACCTAAACCAGGAACAAGTTGAATCCCTGAATAGACCAATAATAATTTCTGAAATTGAGGTAGTAATAGCCTACCAATCAAAAAAAAAAAAAAAAAGTCCAGGACCAGACGGGTTGACAGCCGAATTTTATCAGAGGTACAAAGACGAGCTAGTACCATTCCTTCTGAAACTATTCCAAACAATGGAAAAAGAGGGACTCCTCCCTAACTCATTTTATGAGGCCAGCATCATTTTGATACCAAATCCTGACACAGATGAAACAAAAAAAGAAAATTTCAGGCCAATATCCCTAATGAACATTGATGTCAAAATCCTCAATAAAATACTGGCAAACCGAATCCAGCAGCACATCAAAAACCTTATCCACTACGATCAAGTCAGCTTCATCCCTGGGATGCAAGGCTGATTCAACATACAGAAGTCAATAAACATAATCGATCACATAAACAGAACCACTGACCAAAACCATGATTATCTCAATAGGTGAAGGCCTTCAATAAAATTCAACACCCATTCATGTTAAAAACTCTAATAAACTAGGTATTGCTGAAACATATCTCAAAATAATAAGAGCTATTTATGACAAACCCATAGCCAATATCATACTGAACGGGCAAAAGCTGGAAGCATTCTCTTTGAAAACTGGCATAAGACAAGGATGCCCTCTCTCACCACTTCTATTCAACATGGTATTCGAAGTTCTGTCCAGGGCAATCAGGCAAGAGAAAAAAAATAAAAGTATTCAAACAGGAAGCAAGGAGGTCAAATTGTCTCTGTTTGCAGACAACATGATTGTATATTTAGAAAATCTCATCATCTCAGCCAAAAACTCCTTAAGCTGATAAGCAACTTCAGCAGTCTCAGGATACAAAATCATGTGCAAAAATCACAAGCATTTCTATACACCAAATCAGCAGAGAGCTAAATCAGCAGAGAGCCAAATCATGAGTGAACTCAAATTCACAATTGCTACAAAGAGAATAAAATACCTAAGAATATAACTTAAAAGGGACATGAAGGACCTCTTCAAGGAGAACTACTGCTCAAGGAAATAAGAGAGGACACAAACAAATGGAAAAACATTCCATGCTCATGGATAGGAAGAATCTATATCCCAAAAATGGTCATACTCCCCAAAGTAATTTATAGATTCAATGCTATTCCCATCAGGCTACAAGTGACTTTCTTCGCAGAGTTAGAAAAAGCTAATTTAAATTTCATATGGAATGGAAAAAATAGCCAAGACAATCCTAAGAAAGAAGAACAAAGCTGGAGGCATCACGCTACCTGACTTAAAGTAATACTACAAGGCTACAGTAATCAAAACAGCATGGCACTGGTACCAAAACAGATATATAGACCAATGGAACAGAATAGAGAGCTCAGAAATAACACCACATATTTACAACAATCTGATCTTTGATAAACCTGACAAAAACAAGCAATGGGGAAAGGATTCCCTATTTGATAAATCGTGCTAGGAAAACTGGCTAGCCATGTGCAGAAAACAGAAACTGGACCCCTTCCTAACATCTTACACAAAACTTAACTCAAGATGGATTAAAGACTTAAATGTAAAACTCAAAAACCATAAAAACCCTAGAAGAAAACCTAGGCAATATCATTCAGGACATAAGCAAAGGCTTCATGAATAAAACACCAAAAGCAATTGCAACAAAAGCCAAAATTGACAAATAGGATCTAATCAGACGAAAGAGCTCTGCACAGCAAAAGAAACTATAATCAGAGTGAACAGGCCACCTACAGAATGGGAGAAACATTTTGCAAGCTATCTGACAAAGGTCTAACATCCAGAATCTAAGAAGAACTTAAACAAATTTACAAGAAAAAACCAACCCTATCAAAAAGTGGGCAAAGGATATAAACAGACACTTCTCAAAACAAGACATTTATGCAGCCAACAAACTTATGAAAAAATGCTCATCATCACTGGTCATTAGAGAAATGCAAATCAAAACCATGATGAGATACCATCTCATGCCAGTTACAATGGTGATTATTAAAAGGAAAACAACAGATGCTGGCAGGGATGTGGAGAAACAGGAACGCTTTTATACTGTTGGTGGGAGTGTAAATTAGTTCAACCATTGTGGAAGACAGTGTGGTGACTCCTCAAGGATTTAGAACCAGAAATACTATTTGACCCAGCAATCTCATTACTGGGTATATACCTAAAGGATTATAAATCATTCTACTGATAAAGACATAAGCACACATATGTTTATTGGAGCACTGTTTACAATAGCAAAGACTTGGAACCAACCCAAATGCCCACTAATGATTGACTGGATAAAGAAAATGTGGCACATATACACCATGGAATACTATGCAGGCATAAAAAAGAATGAGATCATGTCCTTTGCAGGACATCAATGAAGCTGGAAGTCATCATTCTCAAAAAACTAACACAGGAACAGAAAACCAAACACCACACGTTCTCACTCACAAGTGGGAGTTGAACAATGAGAACACATGGACACAGGAAGGGGAGCATCACACACTGGGGCCTGTCAGGGGGTTGTGGGGGCAAGTGGAGGGAGAGCATTAGGACAAATACCTAATGTATGCAGGGCTTAAAACCTAGATGATGGGTTGATAGGTGCAGCAAACCATCACAGCACATGTATACCTATGTAACAAACCTGCCCGTTCTGCCTGTGTATCCCAGAACTTAAAGTAAAATAAAAACAACAATGACAACAAAAAAGATAAACTGTACTGTATAAAGAAAAGTGTATATAAGCGGAAATTTACTAGTTATGTGTACCCTTCTATAATAGACCTAGCCATCTGCTAGAAAACAGATTAAGCATATTTATTAAAATGTCTATAGTTGTACATATCTATAGCCATTATTTTTCTCATTTGCAGATTTTACTTAATACATGCAATTGCACATAAAAATAGCAGATATGTTATCCATATACTGATCTACTGTTATTTTTATTCAAATAATCTATTTTTGATTATGTATTTTAAATTTTATTAATGTTTTAAGAATATTTTTCTGATTATAATAAGACCTGTTCATTTTAAAAAAGCATCAGATATATTTCAAAACCTTGGATTTTAATATTAATAGCTACACACTGTTCTATCTTGAGTGTATAACTCTTCTCCTATTATTTAGTTTCCAATGTTTTTATTATTAATACTGCAGTGATATATATTTAAACATTTTTATATATATCCTTATACATATATACATACAATAGAGTGCTAGAAGTAGATTTACTGTGTCAAAAACTCAGCATTTTGGGGCTGTTATATGTATGACCAAAGTTAAACTCCCATAAGTGATATCTAGTGTGTCACATCCATCTTCACCAGCCTGAGTACTGTCATGTGTCATACTTTGATAGTTTATAGGTGAAATAGTTTCCTGTTATCTTAATTAACATTTGGAAATTAATCATCAAATTGAGTTATTTCAAATGCTTATTAGTCATTTTTATTTCTACTTTTGTAAAATTCTAGTTTATGTACTTTGCTCAACTTTTCTATTTAGATGTTTACCTTTTATTTTGTTTTATGTATAAGTACTTTTTTATACTAGGGATATTGAATCTTTGTCTATCATGTTTGTTGAAGACATTTTTTCAGATATTCATTTGTTATTTATGTGTATTAATGATGATTTTAAATACAAAAGCATTTTACTGGTTTTTAAAAACTCAAATCTACATTTTATTCCTTTGTGATTTCTACTATTTCTTTAATTTGGCAGGCTGAGATCAGATAAATATATCAATCTATACATTTATTCTTCAATTTTTCATGTTTTCATTTTTACATTTAATTCTCTTTTTTTCCTCCTGGTATTTACATTTGGTAAAGTACAAATGAAGGATCCAAGTCTCCAACTCCCAAATAGTTTGACTATTTTTCTAATACTATTTGTTGAATAATCCATTATATAATTATTCCTGTATTTTTATATATAAAATTTTATATAAATTTTATATTAATTTATATAAAAATTATATATTTTATGAGGAAATAATCTATTTCCTCATACTAAAAAAATACAGGAATAATTATATATACAAGACTCTGTTTTGAGTTAAATAATGCTTAATTTTTCAGGGTCTACTTTTGGTAAAGGAAATTCAATTTATTTTACATAAAAATGCATACATACTACTAAAATATAGCTTAATTTAAAGATCCCACTTCATTTTATACCTTAATATTATTAGTAAAGGGTTTTTTCTTTTTTTAGCACTTTAAACAAGAAAATAAATTTTGAGCACAGCCTGCTGGTATCTAATAAAAGTGCAGCTGAAATAAGTCTAACAATTTTTGTAACACTCTAAACCATATTGAAATACATGGATTGTTTTTAAGAGATTCATAATTTAATAAGCCTATATCTTTTTTGAATTGCAGATTTCTAAGCACAGAATGCAGCTTAGTTAAGTACCTGGAATCAAAACGTTTCTGGGGGCAAACTTAACTTGAAACTCAGTAGTAATTGTGTGTGTGTGTGTGTGTGTGTGTGTGTGTGTGTGTGTGTGTGTATTATATATGTATATATATAAAAAACATAAAAGATATTGCTTGCTATCTCATCTAGCAGTTTTCTTAAGGTATGGCCACTGGAATTTTACATTATTAAATCTTACGTTTTTTTTCACAAAGCTGAATAATTTTATTCGTTCTTCTGGCAACTTTTGTAATTTGCATTTTCGATCATTCAGTTTTTCAAGGTCTTCACTAAGATGCCTCTGAACAGTTTTTATACGCATATTGTAATACATTATTTTTTTCATTGCTGTGGTCTAAAAGTAAGAAAGAAAACAACAAAAAATTAGCTAAAACAAATTATAGGCAATTATTAGTGGTATTATATAAGTACAGTATGTTCTATATAACAACTTAGATAATTTGCATGCTCAGTTACTAATAATGATGACAACTGGAGTGACAATGGCTACACAGAGTTCTATATTTAAATTTAATAGAAAAAATATAAAATTCCAAAAATTGTCTTTGTGAGGCTTAAAGTGTGAGGCATATTCACATTTATTTCCAGGATAACAACATAGAGACTACAGATAAAATTTAATGTATAAAATAATATAGGTAATGAGGAGTATAATTAGAGCAAACATATAACTCATTATTCCCATTTGATTAACTCAGGGAAAAAAGAAATTAATAAGAATTAAAAGCAAATATAACATTACTCAATTCATTTTTTAAAAGCATGGCTAAGGAACAGAATTTATTTTTTTCAAATTTATAAAAGAATGTTCATTAGGTTAAGCAAATTACTAAATGTCTGTCAAATCCATTTATCTTGAGTTCCTTAATAACAATGGGTCATCCAGTTATTAATCAATTTATCATGATAAATTGATTAAATACATAATTAAGAAACGCACCAGCTAAACGGAGCTTGAGAGTTACGTTACTTAAAAAGGACTACCTGAGGAGACCATAAACAAATTAGAGGCATTATAAAAAATGTGACATGATTTTAATTGTTTACCTGAAATAATGAAAGCAAATAAGTTGGAAGGCTTTTACAGTTTTAGACATATATTTTCTACAGCTGCAGTCTTTTCTTATGAAATTTACTTAGTATAGAGCGGATAATCAAGATCCTAATATGATTATCTGGCATAAAAGACAGAATAGAAACAAGTACATAGTATGATGAAAGGCCAAAAGAATTCTCTTTCCTCATGCATTTTATGAAGTACTGCAACTGAAATCACTAAATTCTCTGCCAAAAATAAGACAATCATAACAAAGAACAGTTAAGAAAAAATTTGTTTTAGGATCATGATAAATTGATTAAATATCTCTGATAAAAAAAGAGCTTAATTTCTGAAGTGCAACTGAATTAAAAGAACAACTGTAACTTAAGAAATGGGAAATGGTGTTTCTTGTTTTTTTTTGTTTTACTATTTGGAGACAATAGAAAATCCTATACAAAATTCTGTGGCTCAGTGACAGCTGAAAAAAATTCTAATAAATTCTTAAATCTAAAACAATAGGATATCCCCATACCAAAGAATGAAATTAGACCCCATCTCTCAACATATATAAAAATTAACTCAAAAGATGGACTTAAATGTAAAACTTGAAACCATAGAACTACTAGAAGGGAAGAGAGAAAATGCTTTAGGACATTGATCAAAGCAAAGATTTTATGGCTAATACTTCCAAAGCATGAGCAATAAAAACAAAAATAGACAAATGAGACTATATTAAACTGAAAAGCTTCTGCACAGCCAAAGGAAACAATCAACAGAGTGAAGAGACAACCTATGGAAGGGAGAAAATATTTGCATATGATTCATCCAATAAGGGTCTCATATCCAGAATAACAAGGAACTCAAACAACTCAACAGAGAAAAACAAAAACAAAACAAAACAAAAAAACAACAACAAAAAAACCCCACAAACACAAAAACGAAACACACACACACACACACACAGACACACACACACAAATAGTCCAACCAAAAGGTGGGCAAAGGATTTGTACAGACATTTCTCAAATGATAACATACAAATGGCCAATAGGTATATGAAAAAATACTCAACATCACTAACTAACCATCATGGAAATACAAATAAAAATCACAATATAATCTCACCCAGTTAGAATGGCTATTATCAAAAAGACAGAAAACAAAACAAAACAAAACAGAGAGACATGCTGGTGAGAATACAGAGAAAACGGAACTTTTTTTTTTCTTTGAGACAAGTCTGTCATCCAGGCTGGAGCACAGTGGCATGTTATTGGCTCACCGCAACCTCCACCTCCTGGGTTCAAGCAATTTTCCTGTCTCAGCCTCCCGAGCAGCTGGGATCACAGACACCTGCAACCACACCGGCTAATTTTTATTGCGTTTTTAGTAGAGACGGGGTTTCACCATGTTGGCCAAGCTGGTCTCGAACTGCTGACCTCAAGTGATCCACCCTCCTGGGCCCAGAAAAAGGAACTCTCATATGCTGCCATTTTGAAAAACAGGATGGAGTTTTCTCAAAAAACTAAAAATAGAACTTCCATAGGATTCAACAATCTCACTACTGGGTATTTATCTAAAACAAAGGAAATCAGTGTATCAAAGGGATACCTGCACACCCATGTTTACTGCAGCACTATTCACAATAGCTAAGACTTAGAATTAACCTAAGTGCCATCAACAGGTGAATGGATAAAGAAAATGTGAGATATATATATATATAACATTACATACACCTCCCTACACACATACACACACACACACATATACATATATATGTACATATATATGATGGAATACTATTTAACCATAAAAAAGAAAGAAATCCTGTCATTTGTGGCAACATGGTTGAGCCTGGAGGCCATTATGTTAAGCAAAATAAGTCAGGTACAGAAAAATAAAGACTGCATGTTATCACTCATGTGAAAACTAAAAAAAATTTTGAGGTCATGGAAGTAGAGAGTAGAATTGTAGATATTGGAGGCTGTAGGAAAGGTAGTGGGGAGGAAAGAATGGGGAGAAAGGTTGGTTAAGGGCACAAAATTAAAGCTAGATAGGAAAAAAAAGTTCTGGTGTTCTGTAGCACTGCAGGGTGAATATGGTTAACTATAATGTATATATTTTCAAAAATCAGGAAGAGAGGATTTTGAATGTTCACAACAGAAAAAATAAATGTTTGAGGAGATGAATATGCTAATTACCCTTATTTGATCATTATACATTGTCAATGTGTATCAGAATACCAGTGTATCCTATAGAATACATAGAATTATTATGCATCAATTGTAAATAAAAGGGAAAAAATAACACAAGAGAACATGGGATGGAGTTAATTTTGTCAGATAAGATATAGGACGCCAAATTAAATTTGAATTTCAGATAAGCAACATATATTTTAATATATATAATACTTAGTAAACTTACTTATACTGATTTAATTATACCAAAACATTCTTTGTTGTTTATCTAAAATTTAAATTTAACTTGGAGTCCCCCTAGGTGGGGATAAAACAAAGATTAAAACATGCTAGTCTTATTTTAATTTTTTTGAATAAGCAATATATTCACATTTCAAAAACCAAAAAATTTGATTTATACAATGAAAAGTGTACTTCCTACTTATGTTTCCCATCAAACCAGATTTGTGTGTAGTATATCTTAGCATAGTTTCAACTTTTTCTAATTTATTAAGAATGTACCTATATCTTCATATAGAAACACAAATTGTAATATTTTACTATTTCTAAACTTTTTCAAAATCACTTAGTATGTCATAACAATAAACAAGAGTTATCAATAAGGGTTTTTTTTTTTGTCCTTGTTTGAGAGTATATAGTAAGATTTTGGGGAAGGAGAGAACACTATTTTATAAAGTGTAACTATATAGCAAATCAACTTTGTAGGCTGACCACATGCAACTTGCTTTTTGAATTTGGACTTTAAAAAATTAATGTCAAAGTCACTTTCAAGGACTTTGTTAAAATTGCCCAGCTGTTAAAACAAACTTTTTTAAAAAAGAAATTAGACTAATTATAATGCTAAATTCAGTTGCATGTTTGTACTAAGACAAAATTTGATCCCTTTGCATCTTAGGTGGCCAAACAAGAATTCAAAGTCATAAACAGAAATATATTCAATTATAGTTTCATAGCACTTATTTTTATACTACTTAACAATTAAAATGGGCTTTTATGTACATTAACTCATTGGTTCTCCCAAAACAACCCTGTGCTGAAAGGCAGACACTACTTTCATCATCTTTGTTTCAGTTCAGAAAACTGAGCTTCAGGGGTAGCACATGCAGTTGGGGGCTTGAATCCAAGTCTTCTGATTTGAACCCATATGTTCTTCCCTCTTGCTCACACTAAATGTTTGATGGTCCTCCTGGTAAGTTCTGACTTTATCTGCCACTTGTAGTTTACACAAACTAGTTCACAGTCATAGGTGAAATCTGAAGAATCAATAATACTCTGTTCAAGAGTTTATCACAAAGAACTGCCACAACTTACCTTCTTATGCATAGTAAGGAAGAAAGCATTTTAGAAATCTATATATATCCATATATTTAAAATACTTTGAATGTGAAAATCACTTTGGTCTGAATCAGAAGTTGAACTATAGTATATATCCTATTTGTGCCATAAAAGATAAAGGAATGATAAATATTTTACAATAAGAAAATGAAAATAATTACTTAATTTAAGATGTCAGGCACTGTCTAACAATTTCTTATTTTGTTCCTTATGCTACTCTTGACATTTATAAGACTGAACCAAATCTCAGTCAAAATGTTAGAAGAACTTGCCTCTCTTAGTTCTCCTTTTCAGTCTCTCTGCAGGTTCCTTTTCATCTACCCAACATTTAACACTCAAGTGGCACACTTTCTCTTCACACCATTCGCTTGTTGACTTCATCCAGTCCACAGCCTTAAGTACCAACTTTCTGCTTTCAATTTTCATATTTTAATTTATACCCCCAGTCTGGGAAACTCTCCTGCACAGTAGACTCATATATCCAACTACTTATTGAATATGTCCTCTTGGATATTCAAAAAATTGTTCAAACATTAAATGCCTAAAATTAAATCATGATTCTTCCTCCTAAACTTACTCCTCCCATACTCTTCCTAATGTCGCCAAACAGCAACTTTCTCTTTGAATTGCTCCAACTAATATCTTGGAATTATTCTCTACTTCTTTCCTCTGTACTTAATATTCAATCCACTAGTAAACACAGATAGTCTCCATCTTTTAACTGCTACTAGAATCTGACTTCCTACCACATTCTTTATGAACACTATGAATTGAACCATCCACATCGCTCATCTAAGTAACTGGAATAATCTCCTAACTGGTCTCTCTGCTTTCACCTTGGCCCCTCTAACTCTCCATTCTTAATCCATTATTCAAAAGGATCCCTTTAAAACATAAATCATCTTAGTTACTCCTCTGCTCAGAATTTTCCAGTGGACCCCATCTCACTCAAAGTAAAGGCCAAAGTCCTTACAACAGTCTACAGTCTCACATAATCTGGCCTCCACCACTCCTGTCATCTGTTACTTCTCGTCCCCTGATATCCTCAGCTACTTAACCTTTCAGAGAATCACAAACTATGTTTAATTAGATTAAAATTTACCTAATCTTCGGTAGACTACCATAAACCATAGATATTTTCTAATTTTGATATGTAATATTCCAAAGGAGAAGTGGATGTTACATTTCTGTTATTTAAGCTTTTATATATATATATATATATATATTTATATATATATATTTATATATATATTTATATATATATATATGGCACTAGTCTAATTATTAACACTGATTTTTTTTCAATTTCTTTCTTGTTTTGTATAAATTAGAAACAATATTCTATTATTTCACCTTCCAGTACTGTCATCAAAATTAAGATTCTAGTATTGATATTATTATTTATATACTTTTATGTGTAATATCCCGTTCACTAGGGCAAAAGTAGAATTGGCAACAAGAACTGACCTGATAATCCTACCTACCATATGTGGACACAGCCAGAAAGAAGCCATTAATTAATAAAACTGAAATCACAGATACCTGATAGGGGATGTACTTACATCTGCCAGTTCCTTGATTTGCTTTGCTGACACATCCAATGTGTCAAATCTTTGAAGGCAAGGCAAATGATATAATATATGTGTGGAATAATTACACAGAAGACAAACTGGATTGGTTTTATATTGAGGGTCATTCAGACATAAATCCTTTAAGCAAGGTAGCCTGGTTAAGTTCGTGAGCTCCTAAAACACCAGCAAAGATAATATTCAATTAATTGTGACTGTCTTTTCTAAATGCAGTATTTGAACACCTAAGATCAGCCATAGTCTAATGCATTCTAATTATGTGCTTAAACAAAGTGATTTAGATGCCTAAAATGTTTCTCACTAGTGAAAAACAAGCTAAATTCCTGAAGATCAAATAATTAAACAGCACGCTATACCACTAATGCCTTTTAAATATTTACTAAATCATGTATTTCAGCCAGAATCTTGAAGCCAGTGACATGAGCACATTTATTCATTAATATGTTGCTTCCCCTACACAGCCCCTCTTGCTAGTTGCCCCCAGGATACCTGTAGGTCTCTACTTTCTTCACCTATTTCCTGTACTTACCACCTAGAAACACTGCTCTTCATCCACCCTGCTTCCAGATCTGCTCTACTCATCAAAGGCTATGGGACCCCCACCCCCGTTCATTACAAACAATCACCATGGAATTCCTGATTTTTTGTTTTTTTGTTGATTTTTTTTCTATAAATTCCTGTTTTACCTATCATGGTCAACTAAAGCCTAACTTTCTCTTGAGAGCCTCAGTTTTCTCACAATCTGTCAATGAGGAGGGATTGCTATGCACTCTCAGACCAATGTTTCTCCTTAACATATTTTTTCCTGATGTTTAAGTCATTATTTGTACTTTCCTTTATTTGTCATCTGGCTCTTGATTAACTCTTCAGTCTTGCCTCTTCCTGTTTAAACCCTAATATTTTATGATTTAGCCATATTAAGCCAATTGAAGTTTTGGAATGTGCCAAGCCCTATCTTGTCCTTAGACCTTTATTCATGCTGCTCCTTTTGAGTGGCCTGAACTTTACCTCAATTCACCTTTTAATCTGTCAGGGCCCAACCTATGTGTCATATTCCCTGGGAACCTTGTTTCATCCCCCAACGTTGGGACAGATAATCCTCCTATGAGCTCTTTTAGCCACTGAGCTTCGTTTCGGTATGGACTTTATCATACCCTATTGCCGTACCCTATTGCTTGTATCTATTATCCATCTATACTCTATTGCTTGTATCTATAAGCCAAGGGTCTATATGAGCTTTAGCCCTCAGTCTACAAACAATGTTATTTACATTTTTCAGTATTGACAAAAAGAAGAATATGCAGTGGAGGCCACATGTGGCCCACAAAGCCTGAAATATTTTCTATTTGGCCGTTATTACAGAAAACATTTGCCAACTTTGAGATAAACTTGTGGAGAACAGTTTGTGTCTCAACGTTATATTCCTAACACTCAGTACTTAGAACACAGCAGGCACTAAATAAATATGTTAAGTAAATTAATTATTACTTTCAACCAACTTTGAGGATATCCTTATACCTTCCTCATTACTAGGATGGTGCCTGAGGTAGGAGGGTACTGTGGTGGGGTCAAACTTGAAAGGATGCAATGCTAAGTAGAAAAATCAGATCAGAGTTAACGGAAATCCAAAGGAAGAACCAGGAAGCATTAGTTCTAAAACTACAGTAAAAATGGAATGGAAAAGAGAATAGTGAAGTCAGGTTGCTGGAAGCAAGAGTAATACAGGGTGAGGTGGTTAATATATTTCCAAACTCTTTCTGGACAAGTGAGAATGTGGCTCACTGGTTTGACCTGAGGCTTGGGTTGAGCCTATGCAGGGAGGAAGACTAAGCAGAGTTGCTCTAAAAGAAATATATATGAACAGAGCTGTGCAGAGAATTATTTGGTCAAATTTTGCAGGGGCAAAGAAGGTAAAACATTTGGCAGCCTTTGATTACTGAGTTGCTATGTTTCACTTGACCAGTAGTCTGAGCTAGTAGATGGTGGGTATAAACTCTGAAGTCCTACGCAGAAATCCCCCAACTACATTCCAAATTCAGATGACACTGGAGTTCATGAAGGCACAAAATCTCACTGAAAATTTGTGCTCTGATACCTGGTATGGTTGGAAGGTGGGCACAGAATTTATTTAATCACCACCAGGATAGGATAGTTATCTTTTTAGGGTGGGAGGAAAGGTTAGAGATAAAAATCTAAGATAATAGTGTTTCAGAAACATTTCTAATATGAAGATAGTAAAAATTCCTGTGAATCATGTTCAATGTTTTTATGATAGCCATAACGCCATAAAAAGCCTTTTTAAACATTATGCCACACAATGAATTTTTACAATAATCCTGTTATCATCATTTTTAAATGAAGATACTGAAATACAGCAGGTCAATGTAATTAAAGTAATGGTAATAAAATAATAAAAACAATGGATGTGTTGAGTCCTTACAATGTGCTAGTCACTATTTAGGTGTTTAACTTTGTTATCTTTGTTATTTCACCTAAACTTCATGTTCCACTGTATTATGTCACCTCTAGTACGAGGCAGAGCTAGATCTGAGAGATCTTTCTGCCTATGCAGCCAGGCTTATAACCACCATAAGGGTACAGTGGCTGGCCAGGGTAATATAAACTTCTATATGATTTCTTAGCAGGGCAATCCCTTGTTTTCCCAGAATCCTGCACTTACCTTCTTCAGCCTTATGTCATAATTACTTCCCTTGCTCTGTTCCAGTCACACAGGATTTCTAGTTCCTAGAATCTGCCATACCCCTTTCAACCACCTTGAACCTTCACACGTGATCTAACTTTTGCCTGGAAGGGTCTTTGCCTGGGCAACTCCTACTCACGTCTGATATCATTAGCTGCAATGCTAGCTTCTCAAGGGTGTCTTGTCCTGACATCCCAAACAAGGCTAGGTCGCCCTTTTATATGTTCCCACAGCACTCTGAATTTAATGTTCATAGCTCTCTCTGATCTCTTCTGCAATCTTAACCTATTTTAAGCATAAAGCTTTGTCCACATTTCACATTATTTTCTTGGAATAGATTCCTAGAAGGGGAATTGATAGGTTAAAGAATAGAAGCCCTTTTAAAGGACCTGGTACACATTATCTAAATGCTTTCTAGAAAAATTGTATCACCTAAAATGACTATCAATGTCATATAAATGCCCATGTTATCCTAATATTTCTAGCACAGAGCATCATGTTTATAAAATATTGACTATATAAAATATTATCAGTTACAATTACAGATTTTTAAAATTTTTTAATTATTATTTTTTTGAGACAGAGTCTTGCTCTGTCACCCAGGCTGGAATGCAGTTACACAATCCCAGCTTACTGCAACCTCTGCCTTTCAGGTTCAAGTGATTCTCCTGCTTCAGCCTCCTGAGTAGCTGGGACTACAGGTGCCGGCCACCGTGCCTGGCTAATTTTTTGGATTTTTAGTAGATGCACCTGCCTCTGCCTCCCAAAGTGCTGGAATTACAGGCATGAGCCACCCTGCCCGGCCTTATATCATGTTTTATTTTTCATTTTGTTCATTCTTAGTAGGATTGAAAATTCTTTTATGTCTTGTGGAGTTCAATTCTATGAATTACCTGCTCACTTATCCTTTCTTCTACTGGGTGACTTAGGTTATTTATTTCTAATTGATTTAAAAGAGCTTTCTTAATAGTAATAATAATTTCACAGTTTTTTTGTTTGTTTTAATTTTACGATGTATTTACCAGACTGAAATTTAGGATTTCCATATAGTAAGTATGATTTAAAGATTTAGCGTAGTATCTTAAGCTAGCAGAACAAGAAGGGGAAAGATACACATGCATACACGTGCATTAGTGCACACACACACACACACACACACACACAATATTATCGATCTATCTTACTGCCTGTGCCTGTCACAACTGTTACCACCCTCTGAGTGTCTCTGGTTTCTATCATGGCTTATTTTCCATTTTCCACATGTTTAATCTGATCCCTCATCTGATGGTCTCAATGTTGGTAGAGACAATTTGCCATGGCCCTAAGCATCGCTTCACACTCTTGCTTGTTATGCCAAGATTATAAGTATGACTACTCTTTCCCCATTTCTCAGTGTTGTGTGTGCCGTTCTTTACCTGGATGGCTCCACTTGTACCCTAAACTCAACATATCCAGAACCAGATACATTCTCTTCCCCTCACCTACACCAAAATATCCATTTTTTTTCTGATGTGTATTTTTTCTAGCTGTCTAAGAACTGTAATCATAGATTCATTTTGGACTCTCTAGCTCCTCACATTCTAGTAGCTGTAAAATTCTGCAAATTCAACAACCATATGTCTCTTACATCTATTTCTTCCTCATCTTTCCTCCTCCTCCTTTTCCTCCTTCTTCTCTTCTTCTTTCTTCTTTTCTTCTTTTTTCTGTTAACACTCCGCTTCATGTTCTTATAATCACTCATTTAGATTATTCCTGTAATCTCCTGAGTTTTCTTCTTCTAGCTGCTCCAAGTCAATAAACATTAACTCCAGATCACTATCCCTTAAGAATATTTCTTATCATATCACTTTCTTGCTAAAAATGTTTACAGCTCTCTGTTGTCTATAAAATATAGTCCATATTTGAGACCCAATTGACCTTTCTAGTGTTAACTTCCAATATTGCTATATATACTCTATATTCCAGTCAAATGACAATGCTAATGTTATTCAAATATACCCCTTGATTTCTTACTTCCATGCCTTGGTACATATTGTTTTCCCCTTCTTAGAATGCCTACTCTCTACTACCCAGAAAATCCTCCCACAATGCTTGTTCAAATTCTGTTAACACTTCAAAGTTCTTATCAAATATTTCCTCTTGAATTTGACTAATACAATTTTGTTTACATTTCTTTTTAAGGGACTTAATCTGCCTCATTCTACAGCTTTTTGGTCTTTTTATATTTTTGCCTGAGTAAAATAACACCTACTTTAATACTGATGAACTCAAAATTATGTCTATAGTAAATTTACCTACCTTTCTTCAATATTTTCTAGAGGATGTCTTTGAATATGAACCTTCAATCTTACACTGTCAAAATTATAAATGTCACGTTTTAACCAATATTTATGTGATAAACATTAAGTCCCTTTATTTGGTTGTTTCTCTTTCATTCATGTTCTTGACAGTTTATTGAGATTTACTACCTGTCCAACACTGTTTTAAGGATTGTGGATATAGCAGTGAAGAGAACAGGCAAAGTTCCTGCACTCCGAGAGCTTGTATTCTAGTAAGGGATGTGCCAAGAGGAAAAATAAAACAGCAGCAGTGTGATAGGGAGTGCTGCAGGTTGGAGAGCGTTGTGAGGGTTTTCCTATTACACCTAAACTGAAAAGGAAAGGTGTCACATAGAACATAACATTTTGACAAAGACCTGAAATAAATGAGGAAATGAGCCATGGAGGTATATGAGGAAAGAATATTTCAGCAAGTGCAGAGGCCTTAGGATGAGTGTGTGCTAGGTATATTCAGACCAGTGCGGCTAAACTGCACAAAGGAGAGAGTGGTAGAAACTGTGCTCAAAGAGACAGGTGAGGGGTGGCGGGGTGGCTAGATTGGGTAGTCTCACGGCCCATTATAAAAATGTCTTTTACTCTGAAACAGATAAGAAGCCAAGGGAGAGTTTTAAACAGAAGGGTGATTTTTATCTGACAGATTTTTAAAGGTTCTATCAAGCTTCTGTGTGGAGATCAGATTTACAGTAGGGAAAGGACAAACACAGGAAAAACAGTTAGGAAGCTTTTTTTTCATTAATGAAGGTTAGAGATGATAGTGTCTTGAATCAGCTTGGTAGTGATGCAGGTGGTAAGAAGTGATTAGACTCTGGACATATTCTCAAGGTGGAAGCAATAGTATTTGTTGATGGGTTGGATGAGGGTATAAAGGAATAAGAAGAGACACAAATGACTATAAGGATTTTGTCTTAAGTTACTGAAATGGAGATTCCATTTTGGGAAGTGAGGAAGGCTGCAGGAGAAGGTCTGCTAGAGGGAAAATTAGTTTGTGTTAAGACATGTCTGCAGTTCTGGAGAGTTGTCAAGGAAAGTAAAGGTACTAGTTTAGAGTAATCAGTAGATAAAGGGCATTTAAAGTCTTAAGGCATGATAAGATTATTTAGAGAATGAATGCAGACAGAGATGAGAAAAGATCTCAGTATTGACTAAGGGCAGACCATATCCTAGATGCTAGGAGAGGATGAAAGAACACTAACTGTAGAGATGTAGGCAGAAAGACTAGAAAAAAAACTAAGAGAAAATGGTATCCTAAGAGCCAGATAAATAGTTATTTGTTTGGTTTTAATAGTGTCAGATCATTAAGGTCAGTTGTAGTCAGATGACTTTCAAATTTCCTGGAGTATCAGCCCAAAATAATGAACTTATTCCTTAATAGGGGACGTTTTAGTACAGTTTCTGCAACACAATGGTTCATCATCCAGGATGATAAACAAAAAGTAATTATTCCACTTAAACATACCTTGAAACAACATATTTGGTTACCAGAAAGGTTTAATCTTTCCAGTTGTTCATTGGGGTCAAGACATCGACCTTTAAAAGAAAAGATGAAAAAAATTAATTATTTTACCTCTGTTCATATTCTGTCATACTTCTGAGTTGTATGCAGCCATCATTTCTTGCATATAAATAGGCTAGTGGTACCATTGTATAATTAGTAACCACTGATTAATAAGTAACATTTTCACAGGTTTAAAAATGCTTTGCAAAGATATCATAGAAAAAAGACTAAAAGAAAAAAATCTAAGCATGTACTTTTTATATTGATAAAAAATTATTATAGCATTATCTCAGATTCCAAATGAAATAGTACATACCAATGCTGTTTATTAGATTTCCAGCAAGGTTGAGATCTTTTAAATTCTTCAATGTTTGCAAACCCTAAAAATTTAGACAAGATACAATTTAGAACAAATAATTAAAATTAACATTTACAAATCATCTCTGATTAATCTGGTTAGTTTTCAGGTGCTCTGAGCACAGGGTACTTTGTGCTTCACAAGCACAGAAGGAAATGAGTGCCTCCAAGAAGCCACCTTTGTTCTCTATATTGGAACTTAGAATTATTGGAGGAGGAAACAGGAAGAGGAATGGAGAGGAAAAGAGCAGGAGTAGGAAGAAAAAGAATACATCACGCAGAGTATATTTATAATCTTACGTAAGTTATGCAACTTCTCTAAACCTCTTTCTTTTAATCTTCAAAGAAAGAATAACAATGCCTTACCTCTTAGGCTTGTAAAGAGTAAAGAAAGTAATACATACAAAGTCCTCTGTGCATTATAAAGTGCTATACACATGTTAATTCTTTTTGACAATAATTGCACTGGTCATCAATAGTTTGGCCTTTAACCACAATATGATCTTGAACATTGTGGTTTAAACTCCACAATAGTAACTGGCTTTACATATAGATAATTGAAATTATTATCTTACCTCAATATTTTTAATTGTATTGTGGTTCAGCCAAAGAACCTTCAATTTGATTAATTTCTCTAAATTTTCTATTTTGGAAATTTTATTAAAATATAAATATAGTTTCTCCAAATTTCTACATTCTTGAAGACCTTCAATTTTCTGTAAAAGAAAAGGAGACTGAATAGTGTTAGCTTATTATTTGTTATTAATCCTTCTAATAAAGTAGACTTCTAAGTATATTTTCTTTTAAATATCACATTTTATTGCAAAATCAATATCAAGCAAAATGAACTGTTTTAAAAGAAAAAATATATTCCATGTTTTCCACTTAAATACAACTATTTTCAATTTTGCATGTTCTTTTAAATTTTAATCAACTCTACATCGATTTCTGTATGGTTATGATTATAATCATGTATATATCATATATGATCATATATTTCTCTATGGTTATGATCATAATCATATAGAAATGATTATATGGTTATGATTATAACCATGTAAGCACATTATAATCTTAATGCACATACAATTTTGTGGGACTTTTTTTAAATTAAGACTAAAATGTTTTCATAATCCTTCAAATTATAATATTTAATAATTATGAAATATTTCATTAAGGTTATAATAATTTTCTGAAAAATTACCTGATGTGTGGCACATTTATGTTTCAAATTTTTAGTTATAGATAATGCTGCAACAAGTAGCTTCATGCGTATGGTTGTTTCCTGCTACTGAGTTACTTTTCTAGGATAAAATCTTAGAGTAGGGTCTTCTAAGTCAAAACTTATGCACTGTACATTTCTGTGATGGCTCTTATGTTTTTCAATGTTTCTTTTCAAATAGATGTTATAATTTCAACACAACCAATGGTGTCTCAGTGGACCAATTTTATTACTAAGTAATATTGGCTATGATTTGATTTGATTACTAAAAAGTAGAATATATTTATGTTTTAATTCCTTATTTCTGTTTTTTCCCTTGCACACATCAATTTATTTATTTATCCATTGAACTTTTAAGTTCAGGGGTACATGTGCAGGTTTGTTATTTAGGTAAATGTGTGTCATGGGGGTTTGTTGTACAGATTATTTTGTCACTCAGGTATTAAGCAGAGTACCCATTAGTTATTTTTCCTGATCCTTCTCCCACCCTCCACCTTTTGGTAGGCCCCAGAGTCTGTTGTTCCCTTCTATGGGTTCATTTAGCTCCCACTTCTAAGTGAGAACATGTGGTATTTGGTTTTCTGTTCCTGTGTTAGTTTGCTAAGGTCACTGGCCTTCAGCTCCATCCATGTTCCCGCAAAGCACATTATCTTGTTCTTTTTTATGGCTACACAGTATTCCATGGTGTATATGTACCACAGTTTCTTTATCCAGTCTACCACTGATGGGCATTTAGGTTGATTCCATGTTTTTGCTAGTTAATATTGTGTAATGAACAAACACGTTCATGTGTCATTATGATAGAATGATTTATATTCCTTTGGGTATACACTCAGTAATGGAATTGCTGGGTTGAGTGGTATTTCTGCTTTTAGGTCTTTGAGGAATCATCACATTGTTTTCCACAATGGTTGAACTAATTTACATTTCTACTACCACTGCATAAGCATTCCTTTTTCTCTGCAATCTTGCCAGCATCTGCTATTTTTTGACTTTTTAATAATAGCCATTCTGACTAGTGTGAGATGGTATTTCATTAATTTGCATTTCTCTAATTATCAATCATTTTAAACTTTTTTTCTTATGTTTGTTAGCCACATGTATTTCAAGAATGATATTGCCTAGGTCGTGTTCCAGGGTTTTTATATTGGGTTTTACATTTAAGTCCTTACTCCATCTTGAGTTTAATTTTGTATATGGTATAAGGAAGAGGTACAGTTTCAATCTTCTGCATATGGCTATCCAGTTATCCCCATACCACATATTGAATAGAAGGTCCTTTCGCCATTGCTTGTTTTTGCCAGCTTTGTTGAAGATCAGATAGGTGTAGGTGTGTGGCCTTATTTCTGGGTTCTTTATTGTGTTCCATTGGTCTATGTGTCTGTTTTATACCAGTAACATACTGTTTTGATTTGATTTGCTTTGATTACTAAAAAGAATATGTTTAGGTTTTAATTCCTTATTTTTACTTTGTACAAATCAATTTCTATCCTTTGCTCATTTATCTGTCTTAACCCATGCCTTATGCATATATTTCAATGAATTATTTTTTTAAAGCCAAAGAATTCAGAATAAAATATTCCATGTAAGGTTTTATGTTTACACTTACCTCTATGCAGCACTCAGCAATCCAAAGTTCTTTAAGCTGTAAACAAGTCTCTAATCCAGAAATTTCTTTTATATCTTGAGCAACAATTGTAAGACTTGTTAAATTAGGAAATAATGATAATCCGACTATACGAGGATACCCTGAGAAAAACATTTCCAACTTTGATGTATCTGATCCTTCTTGTCCAACCATCTCATAAGATAAGCCATTGCACAAACACTGTTATTTAAAAAAAGATATTTGGTCATTACCTATTTTAAATAATTTAAAAATAACTTTTACCATTAGAAATTATACATTGTCAATTGTGCTGATGCCATTTTTGTAATCTCAGAAGAGTTATATCACATATATGATTATTCTCTGCTTCCAAAAGTCACTGGATAGAAGAAATCATTAAGTAACCCTTCCAGCTCTAGAAAGGAGCATCAAAACTTTCCATTATATATTATTGAAAATGTTGTTCAAAAGAAATTTGACTTTGACTCACCAGTTCTTTAATTATTTCTTCTTGGTTTAGGTTTTCACTTTCAATCATCTTCCATTAAAAATAGTGATCAAAATATTATAACTGTTAAGGAAAATGAAAACAATGATATAAATATTAAAGTCACTCTCATTCCAAGTTGAAACAGACTTTAAAGCTACTGAGGTTGAACCACTCAACTGTAGTTTGAAATCTTCGCGTAGTACATCACCAAGTATCTGTATAAACTTTAAGGGAGTTTTCTGTTAGAAGGTTATTTTGTATTTTGATTTTAAATCTCTCTCTCCTAATTCCTTCCCTTCTGTTCTCAGTATAACCTCCTCGGTCCTAAAACAAGTATAACTTTTTTTCCACATGATGAGCCTTTAATACTTGAAGAAAATGGTCATCTCTTACCTACACTCTTACCTTATTCCCAGTTCAAGCTGTTAGTTCTCTCACTAGAAACTCATGTTTCTCTCCTTTGAACAGGCTCTGATTGCCCTTTGTATTACACTGCGGTGTCTAAAAGGGAACACAGTTCTCTAAGTATACTTAGACTGCAAAGAGAAGAATTGTTAGGGCTTAGCAACATGCTTGGCATAGTAATAAATGTTTATTTAAAAAAACAATCCAACTTTTCCTTCATTCTAGAGAATATCAACCAATTAATACTCAAGTAGCTTCAATAAAAGTTAATCCAACTTTCATAATTTTTAATATTTTTAGTATATTATTCCAGATATATACTATCTAAAAAATATAAGAATACTGCTTTTAGTATAATGACCTGACAAAGTGAGATGTAGAAAATGGTATACAGTATAATCCCACTCTTTACAGTAACAACTCCCCCATAGGCATGTGTGTACACATGTATATATATGTAAATGAATGTGCATGTATGATTAGTGTCAGGAGAAAATACAATATACAGAAAGATACATACAAAGTTGTTAACATGAATTGCCTTAGATGCAGGTGAAAGCCATTGTGGATAGAATATAAATGTAAAGCTGGATGGGGAGAGATCTAGGCAAAAATGGAAAAGAAGAAACTATACTTTTAAAAAAGCATGTTTATAATTGCCTAGTACGAATGTATAGACATTTATTTATTATTTCTACTATGGGTACACATTAGGACTGTTTCCATTTGGGGGTTAACTAGCGCTTCTCTGAACATTTTTTTCATATAGGTCATAGCTACAAATTTCTTTGGGGTTTCTACCTAAAAGTGAAATGAGAAAGAAACAACTATTATTATTGGCAACATGAGTGAGTTTCACATAAATAAATGAACAAAAGAAGAGACATACAATAAGTAATACTATATGACTCAATTTATGTACTATTTTTAAACAAACTATAATATTAGAAGTTAGGATATTGGCTACCTTTCAGGGAAGAGCAACTAAAAGGAGGAAAAAAGAGGGACTTCTAGAGTGCTCATAATGATGTATTTTTTGATCTAGGTGCTGGTTATGTTCAATTTGAAAATGAAATTAGATACTTAAGACGTGTGTGACTTCTGTATATATGTTACATTTTAATGAAATTCTACTTAAATTTCTATTTTAAAAGCATTTATATGCTCATTTTATTCATTTATGCAAAATTATGTACATGTGCTGGCATATACATACATTAAAATGCTAAGAAAAAAAGATGATGATTTGAGTCCACATATTTACCTATCTGCCCTCCCCAAATCCCACTAGAATGACTACAGAAATATGAAAATAAGAAAAGAATATAGCAATGCTACAAAAAGAGCAATGATTGCCAGAAATATTGAGAATGGTCTTTAAATATGACAAAGACAATATCAGATTGAGAAAAAAGCTCATCAACACAGAGTCTGTTTTCACACTGCTAATAAAGACATGCCAGAGACTGGGTAATTTATAAAGGAAAGAGGTTTAATTGACTCACAGTTTCACATGGCTGGGGAGGCCTCAGGAAACTTATAATCATGGCAGAAGGGGAAGCAAATACATCCTTCTTCACATGGCAGCAGGAGACAGAATGAGAGCTGAGTTAAGGGGGAAGCCCCTTGTAGAACCATCACATCTTGTGAGAATTCACTCACTATCACAAGAACAGTAAGGGGGAAACTGCCCCCATGATTCAATTATCTCCACCTGGTCTCACCCTTGACATGTGGGGATTATTACAACTTAAGATGAGATTTTGGGTGGGGACACAGCCAAACCATATTACAGACCAAAATTCAAGGTATCAGGGAAACAAGCTTCACAAAAATATTCTAAAAAATCTTCAAACTCAGAGCAGCAGTAGTTCGGAAAGGGGTCGCTGTATATCATATATAAGGGACCAAATCAAAGGACTTTGAGAAATGTACCAGAAAACTGCACACAGTCTGTATTTCTACTCGTGCTTTGTAAATTGGGGACATTGTCCTACCATGCTGAGTGCTATGGTTTGAATGTGTCCCCTTCCAACTTCAGGTGTTGTCAATGTGATAGTACTAATAAGCAGGCCCTTAAGAGGTAATTTGGTCATGAGGGTTCCTCCCCTTCCAAATGGCATTAGGTGCCCATTAGCTGCTCGTTTCAAGGGCTTGATGGAGAAAGTTCATCGCTTTTTTGCCCTTCTGACTTTGCTATGTGAGTACATACTGTTCCTTCCCTCCAGAGGAGGCAGACTTCAAGACATCATCTTGGCAGCAGACACCAGATGCTGATGCCTTGATCGTGGACTTCTTAGCCTCTAGGACTATGAGAAATAAATTTCTGTTGTTTTTAAATTTCCCAGTTTGAGGTATTTTATTACAGCCGCACGAAATGGACTAAGACACTGAGTCAAGAAGGAGGGAAAGGAGGGAAGGGACTCTAGCTAGCACCACAAAGAAAAATACAGTCAGCAAAGTATCCTAATACACTGTACTCTGTTCATTCATTCATTCATTCATTCGTTAATATTCATATTGAAGGCATAAGACAGAACCCCAGACAGAGAATGACAGGGGTGGGAGGAAAGAGAAGATCAGGACCTTATCAGATGATAAAGTGAAATCTGGGCAAAGAAATGAAAGAAATGAGGGAGTGTGAGTGTGAGCCATGAGGGAATCTGGAGAAAATATATCTAATCAAAGGAAACAGCAAATGCGAAAAAAAAAAAGTGGCAGTGGTAAGAGTATACTTGGCATGTTTTCAGAAAAGCAAAGAAAAGTATGTGTCTGGAGTACATTGATATAAATAAATACTGGGAGGATGTGAGGTCAGAGAGGTATTTCAGGGCCAAATCATGTGCTATCTTGTAGACCTTTGTGAGGATTTTGGATTTACTATGAGTAAGATGAAAAGCTATATGAGGATTTGGAGTGGAAGAGTAACACGAACTGTAATAAGTATTGAAAAAGATCACTCTGGCTACTCTGTTTAAAGTAGATTATAGGGTTTGGAGCAGAAGCAGGGAGACTAGTTAATAGGCAGTTGTAATAATATAAGTGGGAGAGGATGGAGATTGAAGTAGGGCGGTAGTAGTGGCAGTGGTGACAGTGATTAGATGAATGGTCTATATTGAAGGAAATGCTGTGCATGCTCTCTCGGCTTCCCATTGGCAATTTCATCTTTACCCCATTCTTGGACAACCTCAGGATATCACAGCAGAGGCTGCAAGAGAAGCTAGTCAAGAACGCAACCTGGAAGAATTTGGAGACTCCATCAAAGGCCCATACATAGATGCAGGCCATAGTCTTACCTCTCTAAGTTTATTTGAATGGTGCACCAAGTTAAAAAAGTGTTTTGCAGCACCTCTACTCATTGGAAGAGAAACCCTTACATTCCAGTTTAAAGTCTGTGAATACCAATGGATAGCCTAGCTGCCCACCCCGACACAAAGGACAAAGACTTCCCTTCAAAGCTCCAAATTCACCAAATGGTGTTCTAAGTTACCTTGTCTCTATCCAAGATATCTATTCTAGAAGGAATTAAATCGTTCTCTTTGTTATATAATGATCATATACACTGGGGCCTAATTTTGGACTTTCTACTCTGTGTTTTTCCTTAGCTCTGTCTATTTCTGCACCAGTACCTGTTTTAATTACTGTGATTTATGTTGTAAATTCTCACCTCATGTTCTTTTTTTTGGCAGTTTCCTGGATATTCTTCCATGTTTATTTTTCCAAATAAAATTTATGATTATTTTGTATTTAGTTTAAAAAATTCAGTTGGGATTTTGACTGAGGTTGCATTATAAAGATTAATTTAGAGAGAACTTTCATATTACAGTTCTGAGTCATCTTCAAGAACAAGGTATAGCTCTCCATTTATTTAAGTAACTACTTTTCCTTGGAAGAAAAATATGCCTATTTGGGATACAAATCTTACCTCTTACTTCACCTTATTTTCTCTTCATCAATGCCCTTATCTAGCAGAAAATCTTATTGTAATTCAACATTTAATTAGAAAAATGTGATTTAATTTTAAAATCCCAAATTCTATAAGTTGCATAACTATTTCTGAATCACAAGAATACTGGACTTTCCTGGTATGTATAAGTCTCCTATGCTTTCTCCAGTCACAAATGGACTCAAGGGTTTTAGATGAAGTCTCTGACTCCATCAAGAGGTGAATGTCCTGTTAGCCAGCTTGTACCCACTCTCCTGTTCTTTGAAGCTCTTTCAGGGCCAGACCATTTAAGAGGCTGAAGGTCTTCTCTAGTCCACAAAACCAGAAGCCATCAGGAACTTCTATGGCTTTTACACCTCACACTGCAAATCTTAGATTAATCTTTCCACTTTGTATTGCTATTGGAAAATTTCACCTAACCAGCATGGAGTTGAAGTCACTGCAAATGCATGGCCTCTAACTTCAGTTAGATCTTCAGCAACAAATGTTTTATATTTTCCTCAACTTCCTCTCCTAAGAGAGTAGGACTAGAGACTCAAGATTCATGACATTACTGACTAAACTTTTACCACTCTTTTCAAGGTCTCTCTCTCTGTGTCTCAAAAGAGATCTTGACCCCATTTTCATAGAGAACAGAGATGCCATCAAATGCACATTTCTTATGTCCTTCCCCTCAAAGATGTATTTCTTTCCCTTCTGACTCCTCTCTTAGTAGATGTTCTTACTTTTGTCCAAAACAAATCCCTTTTTCTATGTATTGATCCCATCCTTATCTGTCTTTTTTGGAATATTGCTGTCAAATATTCCTTTTTCATTTATTCCCATATTTCCTTTTCAAGGGTCTCTTTTATTTTGTATATAAATATTAGGTCTTTCCTATCTTAAAAAAGTCTCTCCTACGTTATTCTAAAAATATCTGGGTTTAGATACCTTTATGGTGAAGCTTTTAGATAATCGTTAGCAACACGTCACTACCTACATTCAGTCCTGGATTCACTGCCATCTGGACTGAGGACATCTCAAGCTACTACAGTATCTTTTTACCGAGGTCAATAATAACCTTCCAAGTGCCAAAGACAGTGGACATGTCTCAGTTCTCAACTTGAGGCTGACACGGCATTTAGCAATGCTGATAACTCTCTCCTTTTTCTTCTTTGGTTCGTCTTTTCTCCTTGGCTTCTCTCTACTTGTTATTTCAAACTTACTTTGTGCTTTTCAAAGCAATTGTTTTCTTCATGGTGAAAAATCCTTATGCTCTTCTGCGCAAAAAAAAATAAAATCCAACTGCCCACATGAAAAAGCTCCATCTGAATGTGCCACAGGCACATTCAGTGTGTTCAAAATTGAACTCATTATATTTTCCAACCAGCCTGCTTCTCCTAATGTATGCCTTCTCTGGAAATAACACTATCACCTTTTTATTGGTTGAGCTATTATCCTCAACCAATCTTTGACTTTATCACCCTAGGTTCATTCAGTCCTTCTGCATATACCTCTTAAATGTCTTACTACATTTTTTTCCTCCTTATTCCAATTCTGCCTTGGTTCACGTCCTCATCACTTTACCTTAACTGGATGTCCTCCCTGCAGTCTGTCTTCCCTCAAGTCCATCCTCTACACTATTGTGACAGACTCCTGAAAGGTAAAGCTGCTCATGCTATACCCCTTTGGAAGGTACTCATGGTTTCCATGCTCTGACTCCTGCCTACCTCATGTGCTCATCAATCACAACCTCCACAGAGGTTCAGGCTACAACTATAGTTCTCTGGAACCGGATGGGATGTATCCTCTCCCTAAAATGTCCTTTTCCCTTGGCTATATGGCATATTCCATACGTCCCTAAGGATTTAAATCAAGGATCTTCTCTGTGAAGACTTTCATTCTCTCTGGTAGTGTTATACGCATTCTCTTTCTTGTGACTCTGGTTAAGGCTTGCGCATACTTTATGTATAGTACTTGTCACACTGTAATGCAATGTTTACAGGCCTTTCTTCCCTACTAGGTTATGTGTTCATTGAGGGCAGAAACTATGAACCTATTACAGGTTTATTGCCTGGCACATGCTAGGTGTTAAAAAAAATTGTTTAATGGGTTGTCATGCCACAGGCATATGGTATAATTTAAAGACATAATTGTTCTCCATGACCAGAGTACGATGACAATCAGAGTATAAAGGATAATGTTTCTGTCTGCCGTAAGAGTTGGGTAGGGTGTTATTCTGAGAAAACTCTTTATTTTTTTTCTGCACAGAAGTCCTGTATGGGTTAAATTATTTCCTTGCTTGGGTATAAAAGGATCAGGATCCATCAGTTATCACTGATGGTCCAAATAACCCCCCTTCACTCTCTAGATGAGCAGTGTCAGGTTTGGTCAGGGAGCACTTGGTTCTCCCAGCCTAGAACCTTAACCGGTGCAGTAAAGGCTGCACAGTTGGCTGTAGGCCACCCTTCCTTTCCTTCTCTTGAGCTTTGTTCTGGTACCCTGACTGCCTCAATAAAGCCACCTCACTGTCTTTCATCATTACCATCACCATTGCACCATTATGGGGTTCCCTAGACTTTGCTTCACTGGAGTCTTCTTCTTGGTATGGCTTGGAAGGAAAAAGAGGGGATCAAAGACTCCCGGGGTTCTGCTTACAGGTGATGTACGCCCGAAGGCCACCAGGTGACGGATTCTCACCTTATCACAGAGACAGGATGGATTCCGGGGCAATCCGATTCAAGTCGGAGTCCACTCCGACTTCCCAATCCCCGTCTTGCAGCAGCAAGCAGGAAACCCTCTCCCGCCCCAGGCCTGGTGTTTACAGACTGCTTGCCGCGGTTGCCGAGGTAACCTGCTCTCCGCCTCAGGCGACCTCCGGGTGGGGAGGGAGATAAAAAGGGCGGGGAAAGCGGAGGCCGACCCGGGTCTGCATCACGTGGTGGCGACCTCCAGCCAATCAGCAGAGGCAGGGGTCCAACCGGAAGACCCCGCTGGGGCTCCTGGGAAACAGCGGGAGCTTCTTTGCAGGCTTCTCCGTACGTGAACTTCTCCTTTTCACTTGCTTTCGCCGGTTCATGGAACGTGACTGAAAGCAACGCGTTATTGGCTAGATGGCGGGGACCTATTCGTTGCCTCCTCCAGTCCCACTCTCTCCCATTGAATATCTTTGGCTCTTGGGTCCTGGAAGCCCGGAGCATCTCTGGCCCTGAGCCCCGAGGGCATGGCGGTGTGACGTCACAAGGCGGCATGACAGCCGGGACGAGCCCCGACCCCTAGGGCGGCATCCTTCCCGCAGCCAGCGACCGCCACCTCCGGGGAAGGTAGCTGACCGCAGCCGGAAGCCGCTCTGCGCCCGGCAAGCCCAGTGGAAGGACGGCGCGGGCAAACGAACGCCCCGTGCTGTCCGGAGAAGAGAGGGACCTTCCGAGGGTCTTCGTGTCGTTCTCGGACAGTCTTTTGAATGCCTTTTAAGCATTCCAAAATGTTCAGGAGGCAACGGTTATTTACAAAATAAAGTAGAATTAAAAGTAGGGACAGGGGAGACTTTTGAAAGTGGGCAGGGAGGCTGAGAAATGAACTTAGTAAAAGGCAAACCAGAGCAACCGCAGGTCTTGTGTCGTTCTCTAGATCTTCGCCGTCCAGTTGAGTAAGCCGCTACTCACAGACACGCGGGGCCTGTGATGGCTTGAAATGTGGCTAGTCCGAATTGACCTGTGCTGTAAGGTACGCATTGAAATTTGAAGGCTTAGTATGCAAAAAGGAAATTCTTTCGTTATTAATCTTCACATTGATTACATGTTGAAATATTTTTGATACATTGGGTTAAATAATAAATATTGTTAAAATTATTGTTTCTATTTTGAAAATGCGGCTGTTAGAAGAATTTTAAATTGCATGTGTAACTTGCATTATGTTTCTTTTGGACAGTGTTGCTCTCTTTTATGTGGTTCAGTCGGTTTGTGTAGAATAGTTGTGATGTTCAGTTAATGCAAAATATTGTCTGTAGTGCTCTTTTCTGTCACCAGATGGCCACCTCATTAAATAGACTATAGTTTTAAACTGCTTTCCCAAGAAAAAAAGTTCCGATTTTAGAAATATTTTCATTTAACAATTGTCAAAAATTTCAGCATATTTGCTTTTATTCAATTAACTTCATCTGTCATATAGACCGTTTGTAAAGATACATAAACATATAGAAAAATTAATTGGTTTTCCCTCTATATTCTTATTTCACAGAAAATTGTTTCTGTCATTAATAATTAGAAATAAGCTAATTAAAATATTTGTGGCTTATAATTTTCAAACTAATGCCAGAAAAGTCAGATTCATAGTTTTTACTTTTACTATTATCTGCTCTGAAAATGTAGTTGAACAAGGTGACTTGTCTTTGGGGAAATTTTCTTCATAGGATATAAAGACTAATTAGAACATGATAGTTGCGATTTCTATACTTTTAGACATAGAAATTTGATCAGACACCAGTTGAGTGAATTATCTACACCAAGTTTCTTATTTTGGGGGGTCTAGCTCTTGGATGAAAGTATAGACATTATCAAAATATAGTTTTAGAAATCTGTTGGGATTTTCCTGAGCAGTAAAAGACTGCGAGAGAGTTAACTATTTTCTGTACATGATATAAACAAATAGTTTTAAGATTATTATTATTCTAGGTAAAACTCCAGGATCTGGCCGGTCAGCAATTGAGTCTGAGTTCTTGCATAGCTGTAGACTTAATAACCATTGGTGACTTTCCAAAATAAAGCCTTTGTCCACAGGGTAAATCTTAAAAGAATCGCCTTTTGTTCACATATTCGAAATGTTATTTGAAGCAAAAGATGCTTACAGTTAAAAGCCATAGAAGCAATACAAAAAGAGTGATCATTTTTGTTAATCTCCTTTTCTCACTTTAAAGTAGCTTTATTACAAGGTTTCATGTCTGAACAAAAAAGGATGGAAATTGAAACTGCTGAAGAGTCAAGCAAATTAAGTAATCATCAAATTGAAATAAGATTTCATTTTATTCATCTCTGATCATACTCCTTGACAAAGGCCAAACCATATTAATTTAAATCTGTTTATTTATGGGTAAAGGTATCTTGAATCTGAAAACAACTGGAAAGAGATATTACCACTAATTATAGTAAATTTACTATATCACATCCTGAAATAAACAATCACTTATTTTAACAAAATAGAGAGGTGACTTTACAGACCCAAATAAGAAAATCTCGAATTTCATAATTATTTGTTAATTAGAACCTTTTAAATAGATTGTTAAATTTATTTTTCAAAACAGTGCTATCCTTATTGGTAGAGAACTGTGGAGACACCTAATTTCAATTCTCCCTTGTAATAGTGCCTTTACTTCCAGAGAACCAAGTCTGGAGGTTTTAAATGCTAATTCGATGTTTATATTTGTGTAGACATTTGATCCTTATGTAAATGAGTACTTTCTAGCTAATGATTTTATCTGTAAAAATTTACTGTTTCACATTTAAATTTGATAACATCATAAAAATCACAAATGCAGCACTACTTAGGGTTTACTTTGGCACTGGAAGAAATAATTATGTGGTGCTTATAAAGTCATCAATAAAGGCCCTGTTGTTATTGATGGCTAGCAATGAATATATATTAAGATCCAATTAAAAGCTAGGGGTTGTTCTGAAGTAAAGTTTTAACTAGACCAACAGAATGCTATTTCTAGTGGGTCTGTCAAAAAACATAATAATCTTTGTTCGTGATTTGTTTATATATAATTAATAGACAGGCTTTTCTTAAAAGGCAGCCAGAATGGAATTTTAAGAAGGCATTTCCTCTGTTTTAGATATATTTGTGTTTAGCTGTAAGGCAGCAGATTGGGGATAGTGAATTTAAGCAGGGTGGTAGTCTTAATTCCTTAGAGAGCTCACCAGTTCTTTGTGTCAGAGAAGTCTTTCCTCTCTTCCTCTTTTCTTTTCTGTCCTTTAGGCTTATAACGTTGATTATATTTCTCAGGTCGAAGTACATCATCACTGGTCTATACAAGAGCCTTCTCTTATTTTTTCTCAGTTTTTTTTATCCAGCCCGGACCCTTATCCCAACTATATTTAATGCTTCTTACATACTTTTAGTTATGTATTTATCTTTGAAAAACAAGCAGTGTTATTTGTGTGTCTATTTTTAATTTTTATAAGTGGTATCATGCTATAAATTTTATTGATTCTTGTTCATTGCATGCTATTTTAAGATCTATCTACGGTTTTATATGTACATCTAGTTCATAGATTCCTACTGTCAGCTATGAGAGCTAGCTAGGGTGTCAGTAGGAATATAGCACATTTTCCATGTACTCTAGGTCCCTGTCTCTGTTGCTGGAGGTGAAGAATAGAGCCAAATGCAGGGAATAAGTGGAAGCAGAATGTCACAGGACTGATTACTTCTAGACAGCTCTAGAAAGTGATCTTCAGGATTTTTCTTTTCTTTTCTTTTTTTTTTTGATAGTGCAAGGATTGTGTGTATGTTGAAAGGTTGTCAAATCATTAGTTAGGGTCTCCTGAGTAGTCAGTAGGATTAGACATGCAAAAGATATCATGGGCAAAGGAGCAGGGGAAGGTAGGAATTCTTCAGACCACAGTGCAGATTTGATACCTGAGGAAAAAGAGAAGAATGGAAGGATTGAATAGAACTTCAGACTATGGTACAGTTCAAAGAAATGTTCTGCCAGGTTGGTGGGGAGCCCCTGAGCCAAAGTCACCTGTTGGAGGAGTTCTGCATCTGACTTGTATCGTGTTTCCCTAGTGTCCATTGTCAGCTACCGAAAGCTTTGCCCTACTCCCTGACGCGTTGGAGGCCGTCCCAGAGATCTCTCCTGTACAGACCAAAGCAAAGATTTTGCCTTTTAATTCACAGGAGCAATATATGTGGAGGCTGTATTTTTTGTTTTCTGTACAGTGCTTTGTTTTAGGGGAAGGAATTAATGAATTGATATGATGAGATAGATGGGTTAGTAGGTTGTCATTAGGAAATGTAGCAAAAGAAATATGCATCCAGGTTAGTTGACCTGTGGCTGATGAGCAGCAAACAGGTTATTACAAATATAGAAAGGTTTGAACAAGAGCTTCTTCAAATAAAAAAAAAAATTGAAGGCCATAATTAGAAATAAAGTGTAACTTACAGAGGAAGAATACATTTTTAAGACAGGCAGCAGTTGGGATAGATGGAATTTGGTCTAAGTAATAAAATGCACTATCTTGTGAGAGAATCAAACAGTTTAACAACATATTGGCATCTTGAGAAGGGACTAGGAGCATTATACAATTAACAATGATCATTTTAAACCTGGGCTACATAGTGACACCCCTTCTCTAACAAAATAAAATAAAAAGTTAGCCAGGTATGCTTGTGCATGCCTGTAGTCCCAGCTACTCAGGAAGCCTGAGGCAGGTGGATCACTTGAGCCCAGGAGTTTGGGGTTACAGTGAGCCGTGATTATGCCACTGTACTTCAGCCTGAGCAACCAAGCAATATCCTGTTTCTAAAAAACAAACAAAACAATAATCATCTTAAAGGAGCATTTGGGAGTTGAGAAGGAGTATGTTTTATTTCATTTGATTGCTGTAAGAAAATATCATAGACTGGGTAGCTTATAAACAACAATCATTTCTCACAGTTCTGGAGGCTGAGAAGTCCAAATCAGAGTGCTAGCATGGTCACAGATTCTCTTGAGTTGCACACTGCTGACTTCTTACTGTGCTCTCACCTAGGAGAAAAGATAAATGTGCTCCTTTGGGCCTTTTTTATGAGGGCACTAATCCCTGTAGAGGGTTCTGCCCTCATAATCTAATAACCTTGCAAAACACCCCATCTCCTAATCACCTTGGGGGTTAATATTGCAACATATGAATTTGGAGGAGACACAAATATTCACACCATAGCATTCCTCCCCTGGCCTTCCAAAATTTGTGTCCTTCTCACATGCAAAATACATTCATTCCATTCCCATAACCCCCAAAGTCTTAACTTACTCCAGCATCAAGTATAACTCACATCCAGTATAAAGTACAAAGACTCATTTAAATATCTAAATCAGATATGGGTGAGACTCAAGGTATATTTCATCCTGAGACAAATTTCTCTCCAGCTGTGAGCCTGTGAAAGCAAGCTATGTGATTTCAAAATATAACAGGGCAGACATAGAATAGATATTCCCTTTCCAAAAGGAAGAAATATGAATGAAGAAACAGATCCCAAGTTCAAAACCCAAGATAAACATTAAGTCTCAAGGGTTGAGAATAATCTTCTTTGACTCAATATCCACCTTCTAGATACATGGAAGCAGAAGTTGGGCACTTGAGCATTAAGATGGCCCAGCCCCATGGCTTTGTTGGACACAGCCCATGCTGTAGCTCTCATGAGTTGGAATCACTTGCTTGCTACTTTCCCAGGCCAGAGTTGCACATTGGTGGGTCTACCAATCTAGGGTTCTAGGACCCCCTAACATCTCCTCTGGGCATTGCCCTAGTGGGAGCTTTCTGTGTATTTTTGGAGGCCCTCAGTTCTCACTCTTGAGAACTTAAACCATCCATTCAGCAAATGCCAAATTGTGTTCCCAATGTAGGTGCACCTTTGTCAGGAAAATGTGGCATCCTTAATGAGGTTCTAGTGGCTACGAGTGGGGAAGGATGAATAGGGAATAATAGGGAAGGAAGCATAAAGAACACTATTTGTCTAGAGCAGGGTTTGGGTGGCCCTTGAAGTGAAATCTAACCTGCCACCCGATTTTTAACAAAGTTTTTATTGGAACACAGCCGCATCCATTTGTTTGCATATTGTAATGGCAGAGGTGAGTAGTTTTATAACAGAAACCGTATTGCCTGCAAAGCCTAATGTTTATTGTCTGGACCTTTAGAGAAAGTTTGCCAACCCTAAATCTAGAGCAGCACAGAATGCAGAAAACAAGTAGCCAATTTATGAGCTTTAGGCAGGAATGTCCACAGCTAAAGACTTAAAGGGCCAGCATTCAGAGTGGTTCCCCGCTTTGAATATGTTATTCTTCTATTCAACAAATACTTTGCCACTTGCAATTTATATTATGGAAACATAGCAGTGAACAAACAAACAATTCTTAGAGTTTTCATTTTATTGAGGGACCTTCAATTCCAAACTTCTTTTTCAACCCTGTTATCACTAGCTTCCAGATTCAAGGTGCTCAGACAGAAAGCTGAGGCCTCATGATCTAATCACCTCCCCAAACATCCCACCTGAGGTGAGGTCACATGCTTATGCTGGGTGAGGGGAGGAAAGATCTGGTGGGAGGAGCCTTTAGACTTCCCCTGTGGGAGAGCAGCAAAGGGACAGATAATTACCAAAGGGAAATTGGGTACTATACTTGGTTGAATAGTAGCTCCCCAAGATACATATCCACCTGGAACTCCAGAATGTTACTGTATTTGGAAGTAGGATATTTAAAGATGTAATCAGTTAAGATGAGGTGATACTAGATTAAGGTGGGCCCTAAAACCAATTACTGGTGTCTTTGTAAGAAGGCCATGTGAAGACACCACAGAGGGAAGAAGGTCACATGATGACAAGTGGCAGAGATTTGGACTGATGCAGCTGCAAGCCAAGGAACACCAAGGATTGCCAGTCATCACCAGAAGCTGAAAGAGGCAAAGAAGGATTCTTCCTGAGAGCCTTCAGAAGGAGCATGGCCTGCTAACACCTTGATTTTGGATTTCCAGCCTTACGAACTCTGAGAAAATAATTTTCTGTTATTTTAAATCACCCAGTTTGTGGTAATTTGTTACAGCAGCCCTAGGAAATGATTACAGCTACTGTTAGGGAGGGGACCATATTGTACCCCAAGTTATACATACAGCAAGTGATCCAGAGCAGGACTTGACAACCAAAAGCGAGAAATAAGATTGGAGTTGAGGGACAAAGCCAAGAATTTGGAGAATTGGGCAGTGACAAGAAGAGTGGGTGGTGCAGGTCAGGAAAAGTGAGAAAAAGGGTGTCAGGAGTTACTACAAACAGCCATTCGACAGAGGCAGGGAATGTTGAAAATAGGATTCTTGAGTGGTACTACACATTTTCATGCCTTATTTACACCTAATGTATATATTGTCATTATTCTATTTTACAAACCAGGAAACTAAGTAACTTGCACAAGGTTATGCCAGTAGTGGCAGAGCAGAGTTCAGGTCTTCTGACTTGAGAGCCAGACTCTCAACCAGAAAATATTATACAGCTTCCAATGAATAAGTCTCTTTTCCACTTTTTGACCTCGGGATATTGTAAAGGCTCCCCTGTAGGATTCTTCCTTCTAATTTAATAAGTTGCAGCATCTGTTTAACAGTTGTTAAAAATCAAGTAATAGGAACCATAGATTTTTAACGTAAGGAAAGGCTGCAGAACTAGGATGCAAATAGGACCAGAGAATCTGTGGCATTTTAAAAATACCATATTGATGAGGAACAACTCCAATTTAGGCCCTCTAAGTCAGGGCCCTGATAACCTGGAAAGCAGCTTTGTAGAAATTGAAAAGGTCTGGAAAGGAGCAGCTTATGGACAGCACCACTGAACAAAGGAAAGGAGAGTCCTCCTGACAGAGATCAGGGTGCATGAAGAGGGAGGGTTGGATGCAGTTTAGCTGGGCCCCCTTTGCCAGTGCCCTTTTAAAATGTTCAGACTCTACTCCATGGGCTGTAGCCCTGTCCAAGGTGAAATAGAGGAAGGTGACTACTGCTAACTACTGCAGGGTTCATCAGGGCTTCCGACAACCTAAGAAGAACGTGTATGGGAAGCTCTTGAGTAGTACAGTTTAGGCCAGAGGTAGCCCCAGAATTCACAGGGCTTTCCACATGGACTCTTTAGGTGGGATTTAAGACTGGCAGAGGGAAGGAGTAAGGTTTGGGAGGCTGGCATCTATGACAATGAAGCTGACCAGCTTCTTTTGGCTCTGATGGCACCTTTCATACTTTCCCTTTGCATAAATGTAGTCTTTTTTTATTTATGACTGTGCACGCTATATATGTACTTTGATATGTGTATTCTTTAATAAAATAGTCAAAAGGAATTTGAATGTTCTACATCAGTCTAGATTTATTTTGTTTTTCTTATTTCCACCTTCTAATAGTTAAGTAGCTCCTGTCACTTCACAGTTATGGCTAACAAGTAGAAGAGTAAACACAATCTGAAACCGTTTTCACAGTGATATGTGGGTCTCAGATGCTCTTTCTTGTTTGTCTGGCATTTACACAGAGGAAAAGGGGTGGGGATAGTTACAATAGCCATGGGGGCTGAACATCCACTTTTAGGTCCCTCTTTCTACTCCTTAGCTAGCTAAACTTTTCTGGTCAGCTCTGGCGTAAGATTAAGTAGTATTAACTCACAACCCTCACACACTCTTACCACTCATTGCCTTTCCTCGTCTCTATCCCAACTAGTCCAGCCCATGTACTTCTCTCTGTTCTTATCACCACTGCTTTAGTTCAGGATGCAACATCTTTTCCCAGCTGCCTTTAAACAACTTGCAGAAGCCACTAATCTCTTCCCACTAGCCTATCCTCATTATTATTTTCTAAAACCCAAATCTGATAAAGTCATGCTTTAATATACCTCTGTTGATGTACTATTATATATGGTATCAAATATGGAACATAATTATTTGCATGTTCATTCTTTTGTACATTCATTAATTGAACAAATATTTAGGGAACTTCTGCTGTATGCCAAGCAAACACTATTCTAGGCACTAGGGATACAACAGTAAGCAAAACAGGTAAAAATGTCTGCTTTTATGTAGCTTGCATTCTAATGGAGAGATGATAATTATGTAGCGGGTTAGATAGCAGTAAGTGCTAAGAACAAAAGTAAAGCAGAGAAAGATAGTATGTCTGTGTGTGTGTAACTTTAAATTGGATGTCCAGGAGGAGGGGCAATACAGGAAAGACAATCAGGAGATGATAGTTGAGTAACAACTGGGAAGAGGTGAAGTGTAAGCCATTATTATGTCTGAGGGAAGAGCATACAGGAAGAAGGAAATGAAAGTGCAAAATCTCTGTAACAGAATAGAGAATGCAGAAATAAACCCAAATACTTATAGCCAGTGGATCTTCGACAAAGCCAACAAAAACATAAAGTGGGGAAAGGACACCCTTTTCAATAAATGATGCTGGGATAATTGGCTAGTCACATGTAGGAGAATTAAACTGTGTCCTCATCTCTAACCTTATACAAAAATCAACTCAAGATGGATTAAGGACTTAAACCTAAGACCTGAAACTAAAAATTCTAGACAATAACATTGGAAAAACCCATGTAGACATTGGCTTATGCAAAGGATTTCATGACCAAGAACTGAAAAGCAAATGCAATAAAAACAAAGATTAATAGCTGGGACCTAATTAAGCTAAAGGGCTTTTGCACTGCAAAAAGAACAATCAGGATAAACAGACAACCCACATAGTGGGAGAAAATCTTCACAATCTATACATCTGACAAAGGACTAATATTCAGAATCTATGATGAACTCAAATCAGTAAGGAAAAAAAACAATCCCATCAAAAAGTGGGCTAAGAACATGACTAGACAATTCTCAAAAGAAGATATACAAATGGCCAACAAACATATGAAAAAATGCTCAGCTGGGTGCAGCGGCTCACACCTATAATCCCAGCACTTTGGGAGGCTGAAGTGGGTAGATCATGAGGTCAGGAGATCGAGACCATCCTGGCCAACACGTTAAAACCCTGTCTCTACTAAAAATAAAAAAAATTAGCTGGGTGTGGTGGCACATGCTTATAATCCCAGCTACTCAGAAGGTTGAGGCAGGAATCCAGGAGGCAGAGGTTGCAGTGAGCCAAGATCGTGCCACTGCACTCCAGCCTGGCAACAAAAAAACACACTTTCAAAAAAAAAAAAAAAAAAAAAAAAAAAAGGAAAAAGAAAAAATGCTCAACATCGCTAATGACTAGTGAAATGCAAATCAAAATTACAATGCAATACCACCTTACTCCTGCAAGAATGGCCATAATCAAAAAACCAAAAAACAATAGATGTTGGCATGGATATGTTGAACAGGTAACACTTCTACACTGCTGGTGGTAATGTAAACAAGTTACAGTCACTATTGAAAACAGTGTGGAGATTCGTTAAAGAACTAAAAGTGGAACTACTATTGGCTCCAGGAATCCCACCACTGGGTATCTACCCAGAGGAGAAGTCATTATTTAAAAGAGATATTTGCATACACATAGCAGCACAGTTCACAATTGCAAAATCGTGGAACCAACCCAAATGCCCATCAGTCAATGAGTAGATAAAGAAACCATGACATATCACATAATACTATGCAGCCATAAAAAGGAATGAATTAACAGCATTTGTAGTGACATGGACACGATTAAAGACTATTATTCTAAGTGATGCAACTCGGGAATGGAAAACCAAACATCATCGTGTGTTCTCACTGATATGTGGGAGCTAAGCCTTGAGGATGCAAGGCATAAGAATGATATAATGGATTTTGGAGACTTGAGGGGACAAGTGGGAAGGGGGTGAGGAATAAAAGACTACAAATATAGTGCAGTATGTACATGGGTGATGAGTGCACCCAAATCTCGCAAATCACCACTAAAGAGCTTACTCATGTAACCAAAAAAAAAAAAAAAAAAAAAAGCCCTGTAACAGGAATGTGCCAGAGTAGCAAGTTTTACTCTGAGGGCAATTGGGAGTTATTGGGAGTTATTGGAAGATTTTTGAGGAGTGACTTTATCTGACTTGGCTTTCTGGATTTTTGTTTGTTTGTCTTTTTGAGACAGTCTCGCTGTCACCCAGGCTGGAGTGCAGTGGCACGATCTTGGCTCATAGCAACCTCTGCCTCTCGGGTTCAAGCAATTCTCCTGCCTCAGCCTTCTGAGTAGCTGGGATTACAGGCATGTGCCACCACATCCAGCTAACTTTTCTGTTTTTTAGTAGACATGGGGTTTCACCATATTGGCCAGGCTGGTCTCGAACTCCTGACCTTGCGATCCACCCACCTCGGCCTCCCAAAGTGCTGAAATTGACTTGGCTTTCAAATGATCACTGACTTGTGTGTAAAAGACAATTGGAAGCAGAGAAATAATAGAAGCAGAGTTATGAATAGAGTGGTCATATAATGTCATTTAAATGAGACATCTTTTACAAGAAAGGAAATTATTAATACAGGACCAAAGCAAAAACAGGGACTTTACAGGGCAACCAAGATATGTGGTCATCCTAGGTCATGAGGCTATTGCAATACTTGAGTTCTTGGGAGCTATTGCAATACTTGAGTTCTCGGGAGCTTGGACAAAGATGGTAACAGCAGAGGAGGTGAGAGGTGCTTAGATTCTGTATCTATTTTGAAGATGCTATCAGCAGGTTTTATACGGCTTTTGTTGTGAGCCTCATAACAAAGAAAGAGGATTTTAAGGCTTTGATCAGAGCAGTTGAAGAAATGAGTAGGCATTGTCTGAAATGGGAAAGCTGTAAAGGGACCAGGATTTAGTGGGTGGGATGACAGTAGAACTTGCTCTTAGATAGGTTTGAGATTCTAATTAGAATACCAGTCGAGATGTTAAGTAGGAAGTTGGACTTACGAGTCTAGGGAGAGTTCCAGGCTGGAAATATAAATTTGGGCTCATTAATATTAAGATGGTATTTACAACCACGAGACTGGATGAAATTGCCAAAAGAATGAGTGTGGTTAGAAAATAAAAGAGGTTGAAGACTGAACTCTGGGGAACTTGAATATCTAAAGGTCAATGAGATGATAAGGAACCAGGGAAGACTGAGTCCTAGTCAGAAAGGTGAGATAAAATCCAGGAAGGATGGTGGTGTTCTAGACACCAAATGAAGAAAATTGAGTGATAATTGGTCAAGGAAGATGAGGATTAAGAATTGATGTCACTGATGCTGCTGAAAAGAACACTTTCTACAGAGGGGATTCAAGAAGAATGGAAAAAGATGAATTGGAGACTGTGGGTATTACAGGCATTGCTTTCAAGATTTGCTGTAAAAGAGGAAGAGAAATGGGGCACATGCTAGAGAGGAGTAGAGTTATGGGGGTATTTTTTTAATATGAAAGAATAACAGCATGCTTTAATGTTAATGAGAGTGATCCAGTAGGGAACAAAAATTATTCAGGATAGAGGGAGAATTGTTGGAGCAGTGTCCTTGAGGAATTGACAGAAGATGGGTGTGTGCAGGTCACAGAGTTAGCTTTATCTCAGAGCTTGGACAAAAGAGAGGGCAGTCAAGGAGCACAGAAGCAGATAGCTAGATATATGTGTTGGTGGTGGTGGTGTGTGGAAGGCTTCTTTTCTCAGTGGCCTCAGTTTTCTCAGTGAAGTAGAAAGCAAGGTTATCTGAGAGTAAGAATGTGAAAGGAGGTGGAGGTTTGATGACAGAGGAAAAAGTATGGTGTAATGGTCCAGGAAAAAGGGAGAGTGAATGGACTAGGCCAATAGAATATAATTGCCTGGCTGTATTACTCTCTAGTGAGTTTAACGATCAGGCCTGTAAGGTGAGATCAGTCAGTATGGTTATGATTTTTCTCCAACCACATTTAGCTGTGCATGTGCCTAGTACAGAGGACTGGGAGAGATAGATTTAACCAAGGATGGGATTTAACCAAACGTATGCAGCAAAATGAAAAAGGGGCAGAAGTGTTGAGGACGTATCCATATGAAGGTCAATAATGGCCTTGGAATTTAAGCTGGGAAGGAATGTGACTTCATGAGGAGAGTAAGAGAGTAACCTGGGTTGATCAGTGGATTATACATAACCAGTGGAGACACTGTTTTAGTCTGTTTAGTGTTGCTGTAAAGTAATACCTGAGGCTGGATAATTTATAAAGAAAATAAGTTTATTTTGCTTGGGGTTCTGCAGGCTGTATGAGAAGCATGGTGCCTGCATCTACTAATAGAGAACTTGCTCACCTTCCCAACCCAGCGAAGGCATCAATCTATTCATGAAAGATCTACCTCCATGACCCAAACACCTCACAGTAGGTCCCACCTCCAACACGGGCGATCAGATTTTAACATGAGATTTGGAGGAGACAAACTATAGCAGGCACATAAGAAAACCCAAATTCTGAGCATTTCATAGGGCAAAGGCCTAATTACCTGTCTTACTTTCTCATCTCCTACATTCCACTTTGCAGAAATTCCTTCATTCACACCAAACTCATAATTTTCAGAGCATTCCAAGACGTTTCAACCACACTCTCATTTTGTATCCACTAGTCCCTAGGACTCAATGCTTTTTTCTGCTTTTTTCTTCCTGTTTCCCACCAGTCAATCTCTATAACTCCTTTTCAACTAGCTCCTCTTTTTCAAAACTTTCTCTCGATATACCCCAGCAGGGTGAGCTTCTTTCCCTCTCCAATTTGTCCACTCAGATCTTGATTCATGCTTCCATAGAGCCCACAGGGTCAGTCTCTTGAACCAGGGTGTGAGCTCTTTAATGAGTCAGGGCCACATGTTATTCATACTTGCATTTCTGTGGCATGCAGCAAAATAGAAACCTAAAAATAATGGCTTAATGAGTAAGTGAGTGAATGGATACAATCAACGTGCATTATCACCATCTCAGTTTAGACCAACACTTTGCAAACCTGTCTGATTATTTAATCACTTATAACTTACAGAAGTTTGTTTAAGTTTCTAAGAATATAACCCTGAGAATATAATTCAGTAGGTTTAGAGTGAGGTTTATAAACTTATGTTTTAAAAAGTTCCCCAGATGTGTTTAGTAATCAATCCTATTTGAAATGCCCTGGCTAATTATCAAGCTTTAACTAGAAGCTGATTCAATGAAGAAGAAATTAGCCTCTTTATCCTTTAACATTACTTAGAAAAATACAAGTATCCTTGATAAAAATATCATTTTCCCACTGTTTTCCCCCCCAAAGCGGGTAAATGTTCTAATTGACAAGGTGTAACTTTTAGGAGTCCTCTTATGGCACAGTTTTAGGCTGTGTGACAAATTCGTGAAAGATGTGTCTGTGTGTGTGTGCGTGCATAAGTGTGTGTGTGAGAGAGAATTTATTAATCTAATTTTTTAAAGTGAAGTAAAGAAAATCCAATTCAAAATACTTAAGAAATTTTTAAAAAATCCATTGACTTTCATAAGCAACAGGTAAATTTCCAGGAGTAGGATTGGCTTTGGACAAAACTGTAGATCCAGGATTTATTCAAGTGAAGTACTAAGACTTCATGAAGGTTTCCATCATTCTGATTTATTTTTTGGCTTCATTTTTGGAAAGGAACATCTCCAGGTAGTTCCGGGATTACATTCTGCCTTTTTTTAAACCCTAAAGGAAAGAGGGTGCCTTTTTCCCAGTAGTTTCAACACAAGTTCTAGGATTCAGGCTGTTTGGTCTAATGTGGGTCACATACTCAATAGAATGCTCTGATTGGCCTGGGCTGAGGGATGAGATTGATCCCATCAGAATCCAATGTACTGTAAGAGGAAGAGGGTGAATTTCATGAGGGAGAACTAAAGTGTTCTCACCAGAAATGTGGAGTGCTAGAAAGGCAAAAACAGCAGATGTTCACTGTAGCAAGCCTTACTTAAATGACAGTGTGTGGGGAGGTTATTACACCACAGACCCCTAAACCAGTACTGCTTTGACTTTGTAGAGATTTATCCTCATTCTCTTTCTATCTGTAGCATTTTACTATAAAATGTTTGAGAAATTTACAGGGTGAATGGGAGACTTCATTGGCCCATATTTCTTGACTTGGAGAAGCTAATTTCCCTTAGGACTAAGAATACTGGGGATTTTCTTCTGTTTTCATTTGTTTGTGCCCCAGACTAGCAGTGGGAGGGAGCAATTTAGCCTAAGTGAATCTCCTGCACAAACCCAAAGTTTCTCTCCTGTGGGCTGTTGAAAGTTGTAGTGGGAGTAGAGAATGTTAGTGAGCCCCTTTCTCTACAGATTTATAGTCATATTTTCCCAATGGCTTTTTCAGTAATAAAGCTGATTTTTATAAATCTCCGTTTTTCTGTCTCATGTCTTATTCCCAGTTTGTTTCAAGTTTGGAGGGAAAAAAGGCGGATATTATTTGCTTTCTAAAACCTAACTCTGTTCTTGAGTTAACTGTATTTTTATATAATCTAAATGTTGAAACTTGAAATGCATATTGACATTCAAAAAACCAGAATATTCCATTAGTCAAAATAAAGAATTCCCTTTCCATTTGGAGAAAGTAAAACTTTTCAGTACTTTACTTCACCTCAGAGTGACTTCAATAAATGAAACAGGTGTAGTAAAATTTTCACAATGACTTCTTTTTATTTTGTTTTAATTTAGTAAAAGAACATATTAGTAGACCGTGGGCCTTTTGGTTTGTTTGAGAAAGGGAAGGCAGAGAAGCCAACGAGGGGAAGTAAAATGGCATACAATTAAATCAATGGGAAAGATTCACTCTGTCAGTCTGAGCCTCACTGTTGTCTTCTCCGCTAGACTGGGCAGCTCCCAGTTACAGGGCCCCTCTCTCAGACTTCTCCAGAGCTCAGGTCTCAGGAGTGCTCCTGCCATGTAGTGGTTACTCAACAAGTGTGAGTTGTGAAATGACAGATCAATTATGACTCGTATTCAGTATAGTGACCCTAGGAAATAACCCCTGAAATGCTGCCAATTTTCTTTTACTAATCAAAGCTGATTGAGTTAGAAAAGATACTTGAGCAAAAATGATTTTAAAGAAATCACAGTCGCCCTTCCACATGAAACTGTTTTTTAGCAAGTTTAATAATGGTTGCAATTCTCTTTAGAACTATTTCGGCAGCCCCCTGATTGAGTTCAAAGGGAAGTTAAACTTTAGAAGATTTTAGGCCCTTCTAAAGTTGTGGATCAGAGAATGGAAAGTAGAAAACAAATAAGATGACTGCACATGATATCTTTGTGTTCTTCAGTTGTAGATGTTTCTCATTCCCCCAGATGCACTTTGTATCTTTAATTTCTCACATCATTTTTACTTATTCCTAGTTCAACTGAATTGATTATTTAATTCATCTTCAATCCTTGTTTTGAATGTCTCAGTTCTTCAGATTGTTATTAAGAATTTTCCAACTGGATGTTCCATTTAATAAAATAAAATAAAAGTTTATTTCTTCAAGACTTTCTAAATGTTCTTTGTTTTGCTCACTAAATTTCTTCCCATTGGTGGTTTATACCTCTAATTTAAATGAGTTGCTAAGCATCAGTAGTGCTGTTTGAGCCAGGAATACAGGGAGTCAGGTGCGTGCTACAACACATCTTGATGAACAGCCATGAGAGACTGACAGGTGTTTCTCATTATGAGTTTATTGGGTTTTTTGGTGATAATAATAATCTACTTTTCTTTCCTAATTTGTAGACTGTCCCTGTGTTTCCTAGTTTTCTAGCGTATGAAGCATATTTAATGGGAGCTTGTAATTTAGAACTTTACCACAAAGATCTTTTGATAAGAAACAGCTATTCTCAAACTTTTTGGTTTCTTTCATACTCTTAAAAATTATTGAGGACCCCAAGAAGTTTTTGCTTAGGTGAGTTACATCAATTGATATTAATTATACTAAGAATTAAAATTCAGAAATTTAAAATATTTATTAATTTTAAAATAATAAACTCATTACATGTTAACACAAAAACATGTTTTTATAAAGATACTCATGAAACAAAACTGTAGTGAGGAACATGACATGGTTTTACATTAAAAAAATGTTTGACTTAAGGGAAGACATTTAGGATTCTCATACTGCTTTTGCAGTCAGTCTGTTCCAAAATCTCAGATCATGTAGCTTCTGGAAACCTCCACTGTGCATTTGTGAGACAATGAGAGTGAAAAAGCAAATAACATCAATATTATTGTGAAAATAGCTCACAAATCCTGAAAGTCAGTCACACACTGAGAACTGCTTGTTTAGAACAATATTTCGTTCCTGAGGGGAAATGGTGTAATATTTGTAATTGAGAGTGAATCAGTGTAGAACTGTAGGCCTAGAAGGTATCCTATTAGTTATTGGAACATAATGTAAAAATATATCTTAAAATAATTTAGCTACTGTTTAAATTGTATTAGAAATTAGTTTAAAAATTCTAAAAAATATCACATATTTGACATTATTGAGTGGCAAAAATACAAGGATATATATACATTAAGCAGAACTTAAAAAAAATAGTCTTTAGAAGTTATCATTTGTGACCTTGCTCTTCGAAATAGTTACTACCATTATATTATCTGATCAAGTTATCATGGTACAGTAAAAAGATCTCTGAAGTATGAGTTATAACTTCTGATTTGACTGGTTTTGTGAATTTGGGCAAATTACTTCACTCTTCTAAGTGTCAGTGTCCTCATTTGTGAAATAGGAATAAAAGTACCTGCATTGCAGAATTGTAAGGTGGGAGAATGGGGGGCTGTGAGTATAAGGATTAAGCTCCCATCTCAACATTTAGCACAGATTTTGATAGACACCAATATTGAATTCCAGCTAGAAACAGGTGAGGGCAGTGGTGAACTGCGTGAGTAGAGAGGCATTGGCAAATCCTAGCTGCAAATAGCTGCAAAGACCCTAGTGAAAGAACATCAGGCTACTGGATGTGGTGCCTCATGCCTACAATTCCATCACTTTGGAAGGCCGAAGCAGGAAGATTCCTTAAGTCCAGGAGTTCAAGATCAGTCTGGCCAACATTGTGAGACTCTGTCTCTACAAAAAATAAAAAATAAAAAAATTAATTGGGCATGGTGGCATACACTTGTGGTTCCAGATACTAGGTAGGCTAAAGTGGGAGGATTGCTTGAGTTTGGAAAGTCAAGGCTGTAGTGAGCTGTGATGTACCACTGCCCCCTAGCCTGGGTGACACAGCAAGACCCTGTCTCAAAATTAAAAAAAAAAAAAATTAAAAAAAAAATATCAGGCCAAATCCAAGCTTTGATGCAGCAGCGGCATCAGAGGAGCGGACAGATCAGAGGAACTATGAGATAAAGAGACATAGAAGCCAGAAACCAGGGTAAGCACAGGAACGGAAGCCAAAAAGCAAGCTGCCAGGTCACAGAGGGGAGAGTCAGATCAAGGCTAGGAACCAGGAGTAGGTAAAGTCCTGGAGAGGGTGCAAAGAATCCTGAGAGAGAAACCTTGGGCCGTAGGTGAACTTGATGAGAGGATTGAAGCACTAGGAAGTAAGTGGTAGCCTTGGCTAGTCACACAGGCCCAGCCTGATCCAAAAGACAATCAAGAAGTGGGCAGGATGGGGCTTTTCCCACACTTCTACCCAGGCACCAGATAGATCTGGCCTGGGCTGGGCGAAGTGAATACTCCCTCTGCTTCAGCCCTTCTCACCTCTTCATCTTGTAACAGAAGTGCTCTTTCCTGTTGAGAACTCATTCCATACAAAAAAAGTAAGGCTGACTCCACTAGGGTGACCAGTCTTCTGGTTCACTTGGAGCCGAGGGGGTTTCCTGGGACTTAGGACTTTCAGTTTTAAAACTGGATGAATCCCATGCAAGCTGGGGTAAGCTTGTCACCCTGCCTTACACTATAACCACCCCTACCCTAAATGAGTGCACATATGCCCCAATTTGGGCTGATGGAGAGGCTCCCCAGGACATTCATCTCACAGCTATCAGCAAAGATGATTCTATTACTTCTGGCTGGACTAAGTCAGTGGGATGGATGTTATCTGCCAACTGTCATTTCATCTACTACAGGAAGAATGTCTGTCTGAGAGATTAATATAAATCCCTATCCCTAATGAACATGTCAATCCTGCTGAACCTGAAGCAAGGACTTCCCAGGAAACTTTCAGTGACATGAGCTTATGATTTCTTTCTTCTGCATAAGTTTGGGTTTTGTTTCTGGCCTGGCTTAAAAATATAGTGGGTACTTTGAATAGAATGCAGATATAAATCATGGTGTATACTTACAGGTATTTTAGCTACCGGAAACCTCCCTCACTTCATGAGGGAGGCTCACTTAGTTAAAAACTGTAATACGGAACTGCCTAAATGGCAAACTCCTCTGCTTTATCAGTGTCACACAATTGCCTATCTTATCGTGTCTTGATGTGTGTGTGTTAATATGGCCTTCTTTTTCTGCATTAGCCTGTTCCTTGAATTCTTCTGTTCCTTGAATTCAGTGCCTTCTTTCTGCTAAACTGTCCTCAGTGTCTCTTCATTACTCTGTCTTACCTCTTCTAACACCATACCTTGCTCTAAATACCCAATCACATTTCCTCCAGCTGCCTGCTGATATTAAAAACTCCCAGCTCTGGCAGTCTTTCTGGGTTCCTAGCTACAAAGAATTCTCTCCCCTTACCTAACTATATGTGGCACCAGGAGGGACTTAGAACCAATGAGTGGACATTTGGCTTAATCTTTGGGTGACTGGATGTTGCTCTCAGTTGTAACAGCCTGTTGTCATTATTGGAAACATGGCCATCTTCCAAATAATGCTTTCAGGATTTATGCTGAAGAACTTTCCCTCACAAATGATATAACTTTGACTGGGTAATTGGGTAGGGGTAGAGGATAGAGTGTGGTGATTTTGCAGAATAGGTTTGTGAAAATGCTGAGTTAGAGCTAATTTAGGAAGGATGCTGCCACAGCTACGGTTTTCAAATTTTAGTCCATATAAAAATAACTTGAGGTGCTTATTTAATTTGCATGTTCCTCAGCCCATCTCCAGTGAATCTGATTCAGTAGCTCTGGAGTTGAGCCCAGGAGTAAACATGTTAAACAAGAACTTCAAGTGATTCAGATGTAGTTTGGTCCCCAGACCATACTTTGAGAGACATTCCTCCACCGTGTGTTTGGGAAATATACTTGGGGGAGGAAAAACCCTGAAAGCCAGGATGTGTTAGAATAAATGCAGGATGGATCATCTCTGTGTTTCTTTTAATGCCTTTTGAGTCTTTTAGAATGCTTGGCTTGGTTTCCTTAAGCAGTTTGCTAAACTTGGAAGTCAGCATGGGGAAATATGGTGGAAATTACATACATGTTCCATGTCTATCCCATAATATTTCACATACCCCAAAAGTATTAAGGACTGTTGGAATTCAGTGGCCTGCCCAATCACACATATCATGGAATGTCTTGAGTGGGGGTTATTCTGAAGAATTGACCTTTACAGTCTTACATTTTAAATTATTCAACTCAGCAAAGAGGCAGCATTGCTAGCAGCAATGTAGGGTTATAAGGGAGAGCAGGTCAGGTGCCTGAAGTTGTGAGGCAATCATCTATAATATGATGCAAACTCCAATTCAATATGTATCAAAAGATACATATCCTTAATTGGGGCACTGTCGTAGATTGGTTGGAAGGAAGTCTCAGGGTACCTGGATTTCTTATCCTGGGATGGATGGAAACATCCCATCAGAAATGCAGCTCTTAGCACCAGGATGATAGTGTCTAGCTACTACAAGTGTACTGGAAGTATTGGTACTTCCCATGTGTCTCAGGAAGGCTTTGCTTGGCTACTGGCCTGGGTAGAGTCCAAGAATCCCACAGGCCTCACTAGGGGAGCAAAATGCTAGCTCTGGGACAGACTACAAATTCTGAGACCTATAGGAAAATTGTGGTATATATGATACATTCAGTGTGACAGTCTTTTGCTGAAAATAAATATTTACCATAAGTAGTTTATTCTCAAGGTTGGCCATCAATGGTTTTAACATCAGTGGAGCAACAAAGGGTACTGCTGTGTTTGATTCCTGGGGATATTATTCACATAGAGTGCAGTGGGCATGGAGCTTCAAGGAATCTTTTTAATACAATAGCATTGGGAAAAACATGAGTAGAAAAATATGTGGTCATTGAGTATTAGCCCAAGTTTATAGTTCTTGAGGCTCCTGCGGTTGGTAGAACCTGTTAGGGGAACTGCAGGGCAATAGATACAGGTGCTAGCGGCTCCAGGATGAGACAGACTTTGGTAGGGACCTCAAAATTGACCAAAGCTGATTTTTTTTCTACTCCCTGTCTCCACATGGGGCTTGCAAATGGCATAGTGACGGGCTGTCCAAATGCAAAGAGGAAGAGAAGGCTGGAGTCAGGCTAGCCTAAGCGTATCAATTTAAGAGGGCCCCTAAGGAGGCCATCAAGTCTGAGAATAATTATGTAGACACCTGGGCTGGTATTTAAGGGGTGTCGAATCAGCTTTAATCAGTAGGCACAGTGATCTGGACGGAATCTTAATTATCTTCACTGAGGTGGCCCAAATGGACTGACTGTTCAGAACTTCCCAAAACTCATTAGGTGGCTTTCTTCCATTCCAAACATAGTCCACTACATTAAATAAGCAATCTAGGCCATGACTACGATATGGCTCTACTATCACTGCTGAAGCTTTCAGACCCAGCCACCACCCCTGGGCATCCCACAGAATCGGCCCCAGTTTAGCTGTGGAGGAGTCTCCATTGCAGTCAAGCAGGAGCCTGTTTTTATTATCACTGGAGTTTTTAAATTCTATCTCTCTCTTGAAGAGGTGGTTTATGAGGAAGCCCAAACTTCGTCACCTGAGGTGAAGTGATTTGAAATGTAGGCCAAAGATTTCCGCTAAGGCTACAGTCATGTCAAGAGGTTGGACACAGCCTTTGTTTCTTTCAAATACCTTTGGAAGACTGAAGGGGAATATTATAAGAGAATCAAGAGAAGAATGTGATAGACTTCAGTCTTCAAAATATTTAAGACTGCTATGATCTTCCTTCTACATGGCCTTGGGCTGGGGGCTGTTTTCCTCTGTGCATATTGGTGTTAAAGGGTAGAGA